>CANSZD010003789.1:0-102850 GCA_947648045.1 Beta corolliflora | reverse complement strand
AAAAGGCCTAACCTTACCCACTAGCTCTTAAGTGCAATTGTTTTGCAGCCCAAATTGTGAAGCGTAGTGAGCATTTCACTATAAACAAGCGGTGAAAGATCCACCAAACTAGGTGAAATTTACATGAATTAAGAGCTTGAGGCTCTTGGTGAATGACACGTGGGACATAAACACTACGCCTGGAAAAATCCCATAGGGTGCAAATGGTTGTACAAAAACAGGAATTTTCATCGGGTAGGGCCTAGGAAGGCCAATTGCTAGGCTAGTTGTCAGTGGGAATAAACAAAATATGGGGGTAGACTATGCGAGACTTTTTGCACCTGTTAAGCTTATAACTACCAGATCCCTTCTAGGCGCCGGTGTTATAGAAAACTGGTTCATTCATCGGAAATGGACGTTAAAACGCCTTACACGGTGATTTACAAGGGAAACGTATTCATGAGACTACCACTTGGCTACAAATGCAGAATTGACGGCGTAGAAGTTAGTTGATGGGGGCGGCCTACTCTAATAAGCCTGAACGACCTGGTATACGAAGCTAAAAAATCACACTTATGGGAAGAAACGAGGCCTAGGCAGTGGTTTGCAAAGCTAAATTACGCTTTGAAAAGAAATAACTTTTGTTCAAATAAAGATCGACTACTCAATGTTCACTAAACGGGAAGGAAGCGCATTCACACTTTATATTGGTCTATGTTGATGACCTACCTCTAGCTAGAAACAATGAGAAGGGTATTCAACGAAGCCAAGGATTTATTTGTCTACTCACTTTCACATGAAATACATGGGAACAGTGAGCTACTTCTTGGGCATAGAAGTTGACGGATCAAGCAAAGGGCATTTTTTTGTCTCAAAGAAAGTATGTCTTGGACTTGATTAAAGAATACAATCTTGAGAAGTGTAGAACCCTCGAGGTTCCCATGGGCACTCCCAACCAAACTCACCCACGATCTTGGGAGTCCACTTGATGATCCTCAAAAGTATCAAGGCTCATTGGCAAGTTGATCTACTTGATAATCACTAGGCCTAACATCTCTTTAATTGTCCATGTGCTCGGCAAGTTTATGCACTCACCCACTTCATCTCACTACCAGGCTGCTCTTAGGGTACTTAGGTATCTAGCTGGGTCTCCTCAACAAGGAATTTTCTTGGCAAGCACATCCACAGCCCAGCTCACTGCCTACTGTGACAGTGACTGTGCTGGCTGCACTTCCACCAGAAGATCCACTTCTGGATTTTGCATTCTTCTTGGCACTTCTCCCATATCATGGAATTCAAAAAGACAATGTGTTGTTGCACGCTTTACTGCAGAATCTGAGCATAGATCAATGGCCTTGACTGTGTGAAGTCATGTGGCTCAAGCAACTCTTCGAAGGATATTGGGCTCAAGAACATAGGCTCAACTATTGACAAATATGACGACCAGATAGCCCTTTGCTATGCGACAGCGAACCCATTGCACCACGAAAAACCAAACACGTGAACATTGGGCGCCGCTTCATCGGAGATAAAGCTATAGAAGGCATCATCACTCCTGTTCATGTTTCAACCAAGGAATAATTGGCTGACATCTTTACCAAGGTTTTGGGCATTGATCAACATCAACATCTCCTTCATAAGCTGGGAGTTTGTTCCAACACTGCACTCTCAGCTTGAGGGGGAATGTTGAAGTATACAAAATGTGCTCATCTCATCTTGTAAGGCCAAGGCCCAGTTTTAATATAGCTAGCTAAGCGGCTCACATGTGTGTGTAATGGTCGTATTTTTGTCTCTTTATGAGCCACCTTTCTAGAGGTATTTCCTAGGGTTTTGGTGTAGATGACAAGGCACTCTTCTCTAGGAATATTTGCCACTATATAAGTTGTAATTGTCCTTAAGAGACGTAATAAACAATGAATGAAAAATACACAAAAATGCTAGCTACAAACTTCTCTCTACTGCACTCTTACGACAAACGGATCCTAACAAATGAAGAATGTCATTTGTTTTACGGGATTCGATGCAAACTTTATCAAATATGTATGAAAGCCCTCGGCAATTAACAAGGTGTATTTGATGCATCATTTGTTTAATCTTGAGATGGTTGATGGAAGTTCGGCCGCCGAATACATAAATGAGTTCAATTCGATTATTAGCCAATATTCTTCGGTTGATATCAATTTTAATGATGAAGTGAGGGCATTGATCTTGATGTCTTCTTTGCGTATATCATGGGATACGGTGGTTTCCACTATTAGCAACTCTTCCGGGGAAGGAGAAGTTGGTATGTGACAATGTGAGGACCTTATCTTGAGTGAGAGCATTCGGAGAAAGGAGTGCGGTGAAGCATTTATTGGGTGGAGCTTATCATAGTGGTAATATGGGAAGGGAAGAGCAAGAAAGGGGTAATGCAAAGCATGGAAGATCGAAGTCCAGGGGGCGAAATAAGTCGAAGGGTGGTGCTCATCTTGTGTGATGGGGTTGCGGTGTGAAGGGGCACACTAAAAGAGAGTATCCCAATCCCAAGAAGAAGGGTGGTGTGAATCATAAGAATCGGGATGATGCAAGTTCATCCGTTAGTGTTGCATCAGATGAACTTGGTGATGATTTGATCTTGAGTGTTGATAGCCCAACCGAGTCTTGGATCCTTAATTCGGGAGCTTCATTTCATTCCTCTCCATGCCAGGAGCTATTTCACAACCTCGAGGGTGGGAAGTTGGGGAAGGTTTATCTAGGCGATGATGAGCCTTTGAATATTATGGGGAAAGGGGGAGTTATGATCGAGACTTCAAGTGGGAGCCTATGAAAACTTCAAGATATTAGGTTTATACCTAAGTTGAAAAGAATTTGATTTTGGTGGGTCAATTGGACTCACGTGGCTATAGAACCATGTTTGGTGATGGTGTTTAGAAGGTGACCAAAGGATCTATGGTGGTGGCTCGTGGCTCGTGGCTCTAAAACCGACACTTTATACACTACCATAGGGTGTAAAAGCATGATTGCTACAACCCACGGAATATGACACCAAGCTATGGCATACTAGGCTTGGGGATCATGAGTGAGAAAGGGATGAAGATTCTAGCTTCCAAAGGGTAATTTGTCGGGTTTTGCAAATCAATCGACATGGAATTTTGTGAGAGTTGTGTCTTTGGGAAGTAAAAGAAAGTGTCCTTCACAAAAACCAAGAAGTCTTTGAAAGATGAGAAGCTAGAGTTAGTGCACACGGATGTATGGGGACCTTCCCTCCATCAATTCCCTTGGTGACTCATGGTATTACTATGACCATCATGAAGCACAAGTCCGAGGTGTATGAAACCTTCAAGGTTTGGAAGGCGAAAGTTGGGAATCAATCGGGCAAGAAGATAAAGAGCATCAAGTTTGATAATGGAGGTGAGTATGAGTTGAAAGCTTACAAGAAGCTTTGTCGAGAGCATGGCATTGTCTTGGTGAGGACTATTCCGGGAAACCTCGCCAAAATTGGGTAGCGGAGAAAATGAATAGATTACTTCTTGAGAGGGCAAGGAGCATGAGGATCCACGCGGGTCTTCATAAGTGCTTTGGGCCGATGGCGTGAAGCATCGCGACATACTTGATCAATCGGGGACCTAGTGTTCCCTTGGAGTTCAAGATTCGGAGGAAGTTTGGAGTGGTGAAGAGGTATGTCTTTTACACTTGAGAACTTTTGGTTGTGTTGTTTATGTTCAATCCAAAAAGCGTGATAAGCTTGACCCAAAGGCCATTAAATGCTACTTCATAGGATATGGTTGTGAAAAATATGGGTATCATATTTGGGATCCTAAGAATCGTGTGGTGATTAGGCATTTTGGATGTGACTTTTGATGAGAAGTCCTTGTAGAAGGATACTTTTTGGTGGAGATTCCATTGAAAGAGGATGAATTGTATAAGGTCTATTCGGCCAAGCCGAATCAATACTCTCCCTCATTGCACTATTTGTTGTTGGCCGTGCGGGTGAACCGGAGTACTACGGTGAAGCAATGAAGTCCAGTAAATCGTCTAAGTGGGAGCAAGCCATGAAAGATGAGATGGACTCATTGGTGAAGAACAAGACTTGGTGTTGTGTGAACTACCCAAGGGAAAGAGAGCCTTTGTTGAACAAAGTGGATCTTTTGAAAGAAGGATGAACCGGACCGCACTATCCGTTTCAAGGCGAGCTTGTGGTAAAAGGGTTTTCACAAAAGAAGGGGGTTGATTATCAAGAGATTTTTGCTCAGGTTGTGAAGCTAACCACTATTAGAATCTTATTGGCAATAGTGGCTTTCAAAAATCTTTTTCTTGAGCAATGGATGTGAAACGGCGTTTTTACATGGGGATTTGGAAGAGGCTCTCTATATGAAGCAACCGGAAGGGGTTTCAACATCCAGGTAAAGAGAACTTGGTGTGTAAGCTCATGAGGAGCTTATATGGAGTTGAAGCAAGCTCAGGTAATGAAGTGAAGTTTGACATGTTCATACTAGGAATTTATTTTGTGAGATCGGATGGAGAATCAATATTGCTAGTTTCAAGGTACGTAAATGGTTGTATATATTTACTTCTCTATGTTGATGATATGTTTATTGCGGGTACTAGCATGGATCTTGTCAACAAGTTGAAGGAGAAGTTGTCGAAATAAGTTTGAGATGAAAGACTTGGGTATGGCAAAGCAAATACTGGCATGAGAATTGAGAGATAAATCGGCGGGTGTATTGAGGTTGTCTCGGGAGGAGTATGTCAAGAAGGTGCTAAAAAGGTTCAACATGGTTGATGCGAAGCCTCGAAGTTCCCTCTTTCTATTGACCTCAAATTATCAAAGGAGGATTCACCCAAAACGCGATGAAGAAAAGGAGCGGAAATGGCCATTGTTCCTTATGATTCCGGCCTGGTAGCATGATGTATGCTATGGTGTGCCTAAGGCTCGACATCGCTCATAGCGGTGGGAGTTAGGAGTAATGTTCATGGCAAATCGGGTGAAGCAATATTGGAAAGCGTGAAGTATTTACCGTGAGGCACTTGCTAGGTACTTCTTCTAGGGCTCTTTTGTTTTCATGGAGAAAATGAGTGATCTTGGAAGGTTTCGTTCTACTCGATTTTTGGGGGGATGTGTTGGAGTTGGAGCAAAAGCACTTCGGGGTATGCTTTCACTATTGGTGGTACGACCATCGGATTGGATGTCCAAGCTCCAAAAGTGTGTCTCCATGTGCACCACGTTGAGTCAGAGTAAGTGGCTATGTCGGAGGCGGAAAAGGAGATGGAATGGTTGAAGAATTTCCTTGAAGAAATGAGCATGAAGCAACAACAATGTGTGTTGCATAGTGATAGCCAAATTGCGGTTCAATTGGGCCTAAAAATCCTATGTTTCACTCCGAACCAAGCACATAGAAAGGGAGTACCAAGCACACTAGGAGTTTGGTAGATGATGGTGTCTTGGGTTTGAGGAAGATTGCTTAGGTTCGATGTATCGGGCGAACAATGCTCACTAAGGTGGTTCCTAGTGAGAAATTGAGGTTGTTAATACAGGACTCAATGGGTCTCCATTGCTAGATGGAGGGAGTAAGCATGGCCGGTGATAATGGACTTGGTCGGGTGAGGCTTTTTAGGGGTTGCATATGGTGTTTCAGGTGCTCGTTTTCCCCAACTCCTAGTGGGATATTGTGGAGTTGATGGTGGAGTTGCAAGAACACTGGAAGCTCGTGCACACAAGTGAAGGTAGCCCAAACATTGGCTCGCGAGAGGCCGGGCGGGGGTTCGTGGAGCTCGGGCAGGGCAGGATGCCCGAGCGGGCGACCTTAGTGGAAGCTCGAGGCGCGAATGCTTGGCACCCCCGCACCGGGCGGGCAACCCACGGCTTGCTCGGGCGGGTCGTTGCGACATGTTGGTTCGCTTGCAAGGCGTATCGTTGGCACATCCCCGGCCCACGACGGGAAATTCTTCTGAGCTCCGTCCGGCAACGCCAAATCTGTCGGGATTTTCTACGGAGTTTGAGCTTTAATCTCGACCCTTACAATTGTTTTATCCCGCTTAAAGTATATAAACCCCCGGCTTCATGTTTTAGGCTAATATTCACACTGAAAGAGGTTTCCTAGGGTTAAGTCAAAGAGAACATATTATAGCATTAAACTCATCCATTAGTGTTTGTATTATTCATCCATTGTTGCCATTAATAAAAGGTCTTTGCCTCGTGGGTTTTTTCTCGCTTTTCGGTTTTCCCACGTTATTCGACATGTTTTCATTACTTTACTTTCTTGTGCTTAGTTTCATCACTTTGCATTAGTTATTGATTAGTGTTAATTGCAAGTAATTAGTGTTTTGGTTAGGTCTAATTCGAAACGAAGAGCTAATACTACGGAAAACCGAAAAGGTAGGTAATGCCCGTAGCAACCCGGGCCCAATCCTCACACTCAATCTCCCCATCTTCGTAGGCACATGCGCATCGAAGTTTGGATCAAAACTCAGGGACCCGCTAGCTCTTCAAAGTGTGCGCCATCTCAAATTTAGGTTCTTCTTCCTCTCGAGAGATGGAGAACTTTCACTAAGACGCAATGGAATATGACGTGCTTGCTCAAGTTATACAGCTTCGAGTCTTTTCCACTAGATTAAGAGAATGAAGTTGAAAGGAGGAATGATAAGTCCTTTGTTACTGGCCGCGGATGCTCTTAATATTTTGTGTTTTAAGTTTCATCAAACATTCACAAACAAAGAACAAAGAGGACCGACACGTAAAGTTGTTAATAATGGCTAGCGAGAAAAAATTATTAAAAATGCAAAAAAAAAATTATAACGGCATTCCCCAGCTACGACGCCAAAATATGGTACGATTGTCGTGTGCCTACCAAAAATAACCTATCTATAGCCTTCTAGCAATGTAGTCGAGTAAGTTAGGGTCGATCCCACAAAGAATTGAATTTATTTTATTATTTATTGTGTTAGTTAGGAATTCATGTGTTTGAAAGTACGTGAATTAAGCAAATCAACTACTAACTAGAAAAAAAGATACTAAATGACTAAAACTAAGAAATAGACAATCAAAGATAATAGGATAGGGATCATAAAATATATTCTAGCATTAGAAAATTAATCGGTCATCGAATTAATATGTCATGAATGAAAAATTAGACAAGTTATGCATGCACCTTCATGTTAACCCCGAACACAAATAAGTATTCCAAATTTCCCTTAGTTGTAGATAAAACCCACCAAAGAGGTGCAAATTCTTTGGTGGTTTGGGAAGTACGTAGAACTATGTGCTCTCAAGAATAATTTTGGCACATTTTTCAACATATTTTGCTCAAATGGAGAAAATGTAAACTGTGTAAAAAAAAACGTGAGAGGGATCTAAAGAACTATGGAGGCTTTGCCAAAGAGGTGATAACCCATTGAAAGGAAATTAAACTTTAGCTTCGCATCTGAAGCGTTCCGTCAGGCACCTTTCATGCAATTAATGAAGGATTGAACTTTCAAATAGGGGGCAATCGACTAAAAAAGAAACTCCCAAGTCCTAAGTTCGTACAACTGGTAGTTAAAAGCCAGAGGCTGCTAATTAAATTGAAATAGAAAGTTGGAATTATATTAATTTTCAAGATGGTTTTGGCATATTATGTGGAATAATGAGGCAATATTGCCTAACATTTACGAGGGAAAAATTGCTAGTATTGGCTTATTGCCTAAAATTGTGACCTATATAAAGGGAAGGACTATAAAATATCAAAAATAAGCACACAACATCATCAGTTTTTGCTTCTTCTCCTACCATTTCAAATACCTAGCCATCAGTTTTATTTTTCTTAGTTTTGGCATGGCAACTAGCAACCTCCCATGGCTTTCGCCACGTTACTGTTCACTGTAGCATCCATATTTTTTAGCTTACACCCTACAGGTATATATGTTGATTCTAACAATTTAATGTTGATTCCTTGGTATTGGCCATTATCTAAGTGAATTCTCGCAGAGTATATGTGAGTACATAATGATATATTTGTTTCTTTGAGACGGTTTCACTAATAAATATACACGTAGAAGATAAAATAACACTTGCTATGTTACATATATGACTTATTTTATTTTAGAGATATCTTACCCTCCGTTCTTAAATTAAATACACTTCCCACCTTTATCCAGGGCTCTTTTTAGGAGAAATTCAAAAACGGTGGAAGTAAACTTTAATTTTTCTTGCTTCTGTTAAATTAGTACTCCTGTACTAAGATCATATGAAACACCCAAGTAAGCTATCACCGTGATAGTATCACGCATTGTCAAGGATGAGAACAAAAAGTCACTTTTTTTTATATATAAAATTAACAATAAATTACTATGGAAGTTTGAGGAGTTACTAATCCTAATGTCAATTTTTTTAGATAAAACCTCTTATGAACTTCTAAGTGATCCAAACTCTTCTTCCTTAATGAGTGCGGCTAAGTTGGGCTTATAGGAGACTAGGAAAGTATTGATTATTGAAGTCCTATGAAAACCCACGTGAGTCAATTGATTCAGATTGAGTTATCAGATTTGTCATTCATTCTACTGTTTAAAATAATAAAATTAGATAAAGAAAATCATAATTTTTGGCTGGTTTTATGTTGCTTCATGTTATCTAGTGTCGAGTATATAGGACAGTGTTGGACTAGGATTTTTACGGGTACAGTTAGGTTTGCATCCAGTCAAGTCATTTCAGGTAATACAAGTCGGGTCAGTTTTGCATGTCTACGTGACTACTTGTCTACATCAACCTTTAAGCTTGTATGTTATGGAATGCAGAGGCACAAATTGGAGTATGTTATGGAATGCAGAGGCACAAATTGGAGTATGTTATGAAAACAATGGAAACAACTTACCAACCCCGCAAGAAGTGGTCAGCCTCTACAAATCCAATGGCATAGGAGCAATGAGAATCTATGCTCCCGATCAAGCGACTCTCCAAGCCCTACAAGGATCAGGCATCAGAATCATCTTAGATGTCCCTAGGGACAACCTTCAGTCTCTAGCATCCGATCAATCGGCTGCTAACCAGTGGGTTCAAAACAACGTCGTCCCCTTTGCATCGTCGATCAAATACATCGCAGTTGGGAACGAAATCCACGCATCTGATCAACAAGCACCATCAGTGGCACCAGCTATGCAAAATGTTCTTAATGCGCCAATTCAAACAACTTAGGTGGACAAATTAAGGTTTCTACAGCCATTGATACAACCTTGATCACAAATTCCTTCCCACCGTCTAATGGTCAATTTAGTGATGGGGGATATATTACTCCAATAATTAACTTTCTAACTAGCAATGGTTCACCATTGCTGGTTAATGTTTACCCTTACTTTGCTTATACAAACGACCCACAAAGTATCCAGCTTGAGTATGCATTATTTACTTCCCCTGGAACTGTGGTTACTGATACCAACAATGGAAATAATTATCAAAATCTATTTGATGCGCTTCTGGATGCAGTGTACGCGGCTCTAGGGAGGGCCGGTGCACCTAATATAGCGATAGTGGTGTCCGAGAGTGGATGGCCATCAGAAGGTGGGAACGCTGCCACATCCGACAACGCAGGAACTTACTATAGGAATTTGATCGGTCATGTAAGCCAAGGAACTCCTTTGAAACCAGGGCAAGGAATTGAGACTTACTTGTTTGCTATGTTTGATGAAAATAATAAAAACGGAGATGCCACTGAGCAGCATTTTGGACTTTTTACTCCTGCTCAACAGGCTAAGTATCAACTCAGTTTCAGTTGATGACCGTCAACATCCTTAAAGTAACAAATATATACACGATGCTGTTGATATAGATATATACATGTATACTAAATAAGATGGACTTACCTCCATAACTTAATGAGAATATACTTGGAAATAAATATGATATGGTTTCTATTTTGCTTTACCTGCACAACTTATTGAGAATATACATGGAAATAAATATGATATGGTTTCTATTTTGCTTTCTTCCATTTTGACATATAGTTTACATCAAGAATTTGAAGTATTTAAAAGTTATGATTCTAGAGTAGAGAGAGTGCTCGTGTGAAAGTAGTAATGAACTAAGTAATAATTAACTATAATTACATGACTATAAAAATTTGTTTCAAATTACTAGGTACAAGTTTCCTTTGTAATAGCTCTGTTATTTATATCCATTCCATATCACTTTTGTTCAAGAACATTAGAATATTCAATGATCAACTTACTATATAAAAGACAATGTGACAACTTTTTGAAGGAATTGTGACAACTTTTTGAACGCTCAATTCCTTAAATATATTTGTATCGACCGGTCAGGTTTTACTACAATTACATGAAATGCGTTTCGATAACATCCTTTTACGATTGGGTATGGCTCCGACTATTCCTGAAGCCCGCCAATTAGTTAACCATAGACATATTTTAGTTAACGGCCGTATATTAGATATACCAAGTTATCGTTGCAAATCCCAAGATACTATTATGGCGAAGGATGAACAAAAATCCCGATCTCTAATTCAAAATTCTCTTGATTCATCCCCCGCAAGGAATTGCCCAAACATTTGACTCTTAACCCATTCCCATATAAAGGATTAGTCAATTAAATAATAGATAATAAGTAAGTCCGTTTGAAATAAATGAATTCCTAGTGTCCGCAAATCCTAAAATAACAGCACTCTGTATGACTATTAATTCTGGAGGGAGTAGATTATAGGAACAGCTTACACCATGGTACAATTTTCTTACTAGGTGTACAAAAAATGAGTCAATGTGATGCTATTCTACAAGATTATTACAAGTAATGAAAGTTTGAAGCATGTATACAAATTAATTTACAAATAACAGTGTCCTATAAGCTGATTAGAAGGGATGGGTCACTATTATGAACTTGTGATTTGAAACCCCAAATGGAAACCTGTCAAGATAATAACTTCAGGTCGCTGAGTTTAATTTTCATTTGTGTACCCGACCACAGATCTTTAGGACCTGCACTGTGAAGCATATACGAAAGCAAGATGTTTAGCTGAAATCTTTTGAACAAAATATAAGTTGTGTAAAACATATGACTTTAGATATTACTAGGTTTCATATCTATATAGGATTCAATTTCCACCCTCAGAATAAATCTGTCCTTCACACTTCTAAGTTTGGCCTTCTTGAAGGGAACTCCTTAGCTCGTCTATTCATCATTAACCTACAGACAAAAACTATGCATTTGACTTTTGAAGGTTACTTATCATCATTCGTACAAAGAAGTTGCAGATAAATCTGAACCAACAAAAACGAAACCTAAAATCATGCAAGTCCGTGATCTGTGGCCTATATTTGTGCTCTTTAAGTAAAGTAGCTAGTACGTCTAGCAAAGTGTCTGAAACATCATTTATTTCCTTTTTTTTCGATAGAAACTGAAACGTAATTTTTAGACAAACTGATGGCAAATTCAGAGATAACTCGGGAAGTTAAGAAGACTAACCGCGTCCAATTGACAATGTTCAATTTTGGGCACAAATCGAAATCGACTGAAACTCTGATTTGCAGTAACTATCTTCTCAGCATCCGTTTCATATACTTCAGAGCCGATCGTAGCATTGATCTAGCCTTTCTATCTGGGGTGCACCCAGACAATATCATTTCTTCATAGACAGAAGGAACCTGAAGTTTTTATGGATTAGTACATAAATCACATAATATAAACTGATGCATTTCTGAATCGTTATTAGTTTTAATACTTGCAACCTTTCCTATACTGCAACGTGTTCCTAGAACAATAATAAGTCACATACCAACTAGACAGTCATAATCTACCAAAACTATTCTCTTTTTCATAGTTCAGCAAGCACCTCAAAAAGTCAAGATCAGATCAGTAATAGACTAAAAGTTACTCCCTCCATTTCTTCGGTTACTGCGTTTATGACTTTATGGTTTTAAGTTAACACGCAGATTAAGACATAATAAATTCTACTAAAAAGAAGAGGAAACTCAGTGCATGACACCAAGAGTCAATTTCAGCCATCAATTAGAATTTCTAAATGCCAATTCCAGTTGAAAAAACCACTTATCCTTCCAAACAAAGCAGAGCAACTTTGAGTTGCCCCCCTTTAACGTAGTTTTTCCTGATTTCTTCTGCAAATGGTCTTTGGGTGATTGGGGCAAGACTTTTCGAAGTTATCTATGTCCCCAAAGTTCTTCCCCCTGTTTTCTGGTTATCTTCTTCTAGAACTCCCTCCGGGTTTTTATTAGTTTACCCACTTCCTTGGCGCAAAAGTTTTAGGAGAAATAGGTATGTGGGTCATAAAAGGATAAAATATTAATATATTGGCATATTGTATAGAAGTTAATGTTGTGGGCCAAGAAAAGTAGAGTGAGAAGGTAAAGATAATAATAAACAATTCGTGGAACCATTCCGAAAATAGAAAAAGAGGTGTGTAAACTAATAAGGGACAACCCAAAAAGGAAAGCGGGTAAAATGATAAAAACCACAGGGAGTACATCGCATTTCCCCCAGATCTAATACTTCTACAAGACTACAACTATAACTCACAGTAATGATTCTCAGTTGTTGTCCATCCTTATTTAAGGGTCATTCCCTTCACAAGGACTACCTAATGTATATTTTCTCAATACATTCACAAAGAAAATAAAGTCGTTCTACAGGCTAGTAGTCTATTGAGATTAGCTTCACTAAAGGATCCAAGGTCTACAGCATAAATAGACTAATAATATTTGGAAAGGCAATGATGTTGCACGAGAGGAGAGAAACTTAATCAATTATGGCGCATGTAAATAACTCATTATTTTTCACCAGCGATAGTTGAGATAATGGAGCAACAAGAGCTACATGGGAAACGCTCAAATATATCTGTATTCCTATATGGCTATATCTGTACTGATATTTACGAGCACAAAGCTCCAATGACACATGTCATTCCCTCCCTTTTCCTTCTTCCTTCCATAAACAGCTGGAAAAGAACAAAATCTAACTGAACTTTTTGAGTTACTCTATAACGGCAAATTCAATATTACTTTGCGTCCTCCTTTAACACTACCATTATTAGCCATTATAGTGTAGTCTTCCTCACCATCACTATTCTTAACTTTGCCACCATTAGCTAACAAAAATTAGTATAGAACCCGTGTGATGCATATTTGCATGGGTCAAAGAAATAATACATTGTTCTATTTAAGAGACCTACACTTCATATAATATTATAAGGTTACAATTTGCATGCCTTATTAAAAGAAACAGAGGGAGGGACATACTAGCAAACTTATTTCCTAGTCAACTTCATCTTGCCAAATAAAATGTGATAGAGCCCTTAAGCTAAGGGCAGAGAGCAGTAACTCAGGAGTACAAGAGTATATATGAGGAGTGTGCACAAAAGTATATTGGCAATGGAATTACTGTTCTCACAATAATCAGTTCATCAAATTGACGAGTGCAGGAGAATACTATAACTTTTCTCAACAGAGCTGTATGTGTGAAATGTAGAAATTTTACCTTATCAAATTTTTCCACACGGACTAATGCTTTCATAAGTGTTGTAAATGTAACAACATCTGGTTTCAAATCCTGCATTTACAGCCAATAAAATGATTTGGCAGAAGAATAAAATATTCGTTGAGGTATTGATGAAAAGACCATAACTGCAAAGCAAGAGCACACCACAGTACTTACATTTTCTTTCATATACTGTAGAACTGCAAAGGCTTCAGAATCCCTTCTGTCCTCTCCAAATGCATTGATTAGTGCATTGAGAGCTAAAATACTTGGCTTGAGGCCATCTGCTCTCATAAGCCTAAATGCATTCACTGCTTGGTCCGATAAACCCTGCAAAGTGAGAAGCGTACGTCAGACATGCATCTTCAGCCAATACAAGAGATATCAACTAAAGTTGGAACAGCCTAGGATTTAGCGAGTAAAGCAAGGACATTTGATCTATTACAATCTTCAGCACAATCAAATCCCACAAAATAGCCACAATGGAATGCCCTCATTTCATATTATATAATGTGACAAAACTTGCTCAAACAAACAAAATGAAATACAGCTTACCAATAGATTAATCACAATGCTAAACAAGCACATAAAATCACCAGCTTTATTATATAATTGTATGTGAGCAGAATATCATGTCAATATTATTGTATATATTAAGAATACCAAAAGATTGAGGTAAACTCACAAACCATACCCTTTGGGCATATGCATTAATCAAGGCATTGTACATTGTTTCAGAAGGTTTTAATCCACTAGCCTTCATAACCTCCAGGCATTCAATGGCCTCCGTGAATCTTCCCGACTGCCCATATATATCAACTAAAGTCGTATACGTCACAACATTAGGCAATAATCCTTGGCCCTGCATCTTCCCCATCAAAGTCTTAACCTCTTCCAACTTCTCTTGCTCACCGTAACAGTTGATCATAATGTTATAGGTTGTTGTACAAGGCACACACCCACTTTCTAGCATCTCCTGGAACAACTCCTCCGCCTTATCATGTCGCCGACCCTTACAATGACAATCAATCAACGAATTCCATGTACAATTATCAGGCTCAATCCCCTCGGCTTTCATCTTCTTGAAGGTATCCATAGCATGATCAAGACAGTTATACTTCCCAAAAGAATCAATCATTACATTATAAAAATGCCTATCAGGCTGCACCCCACAATTCCTCATCTCCTTCAAAACTTGGAACGACTTTTGCCAATCCCCTTTATCGCGATAACTAGCCAGTATCCTACTAAACACGAAAGAATTAGGCAACACACCACTAGCTTCCATCTCCTTCAACACAATCCTAGCACTCTCCCACCTTCCTGCATTGGCATAAGCATCAATCAACAAGCTATAAGTATGCTCATCAGGCAAAACCCCAATTCTTTCCATCTCCGAAACAATAGACTCAGCATCCCTCAACATACCAGCCTTCACATATCCCTTCAAAACCGCGTTATAAGCTCTACTCCTCGGTCTCAACCCTCCTTCCTTAAGCTCCTCGAACACAGCCTCGGCCTCCTCAGCCTTCCCTGAATTCCCCAACGCCGAAATCACCGAAATCAACGTGGCCGTCTTAGGACTCAACCCATTCCCCTGAAGCACACCCAAAAACCACAACGCCCTGTCAGCATCCCCGGATTTCGCAAACCCCACAACTAAATCATTCAACAGTTGAGCATCAAGCTCAATCTTATCAGAATCAATCTCCTCATACAACCGAATTAAAACCGACGAATCCCCATGATTCTTGTTATTCGTCCTCGCAATCGACTGAACCACAAGGCTGTAATTTACAAAATCAGGAGGGTACCTGACAAAATCAATTGAAGGAAAAAAACTTGAATTATTATTATTATTAACCCAAAGGGAATATTTATAGTACATCAGATAAAACCCAAGGTAGGACCAAGAAAACATATCCTAAACTAAATAAAAGAGTACCCGTCTTGGCGCATCTTAGCCATCAAATTAAGGGCCTTCTCAAGGTCGTCATTGCGAGCGCAAGCTCCAATGAGGGCATTGTAAGTTAAAGGGGTTAACTTCCGCCGTTGCGAAAGCAAGAAGGCTTCATAGAGCTTCTCGGATTTCCCTAACGCGTGGATTAAAATTGAGTAGAGTAATTCGTATGAGAAACAGAGGTTGTGCTTCTGCAGCCAAGTGACAACGGCGTAGGCGGTGGGAATGGAAGAGGGTGAAGAGACGAGGGTTTTGAGGAGGGAGTGCCAGTAGTGAGTTGGGACGGCGCGGTATGAGTCGGCGAGCTGGAACTCGGACGAGTTGACTGAGTCGGGGGGCGAGTTGGTGGAGGAAAGGAAGTGGAGGAGAGGGGTGAAGTCGTAGCGGTTGCGAGGGGTGGAAGGGACGGCGTCGTTTTGGTGGAGGGAGAGGAAGGTGAGGGGAGAAGAAGGGGAGGGGAGAAGAGGGGGAGGAGAGAGAAAGCGGAGGGAGAGAGAAGGTGAAGGGAGGAAAGAGTAGAGGTGTGGAGGAGGGAGTGGAGGAGAGAGAAGGAAAATGTTCATCTCTGCTTTGATGAAATGAAATGAGGGGAAGGAGAGGAGAGGAGAGGAGAGGATGTGGAGGGAAAAGATTATACTACTATCAAGAGTTAAGATCAATAAAAGGACCTAAACTTTGGTCCAAGTTATCATTAAGGATCTATATTTTAAAAAGTTATCAATTAGGACCTCAAAACTAACAGACGTTAATAAAGTAACGCGAAAGTTGAGGTTTCTAGAAGAACCACCAACTGTTGTAAAAAAGAAAAAAAAACCCACCAAAAATCAATAATAATTGTCAAGACTACGTCGTTTGGTAACATTAAAAGAAAACCCCAAGGCTTGTTTGTTAAACTGGCGGGCTCTTCATCTCCCCTGTAAGAGCTCAAAAGAAAGGAAAAAACTCTTGCTTTGCCATTTTAGAGCAGCTTCATAATTTCCTCTTACTCGTCAACAATCATTATTGTCTCTGCGAAATCAACAGGTAATGGACATTGTCTATGTTCATCTTTGTTCAATTGCAAATAATTGGGTTATCGTTTGTAAAAATTTAAAGTCTAGGGTTTTGAAAAGAATAATTTTTTAGGAAAAAAAAAACCTTGTGCGTAATCATGATTATGCTATGTTTTATGGTTATGGTATGCTATTTTGTTTAGATTGATGGCAAACTTTGTGATTTGGGTTTCTATTATAGCAATTTGTGCATTTTTGTAGTGGAGGCTTAACAAATTAGGGAAACAGAGTGTTGGTTTTTAAATGGGTTAGCTATAAAAAAAAAGTAGATTCTTATATAATTAATTAATACCTATTTAAGTGGGTTTTGACTTTAATGAAGCAAACTGATATGCATGCAAGGCAACATCAGTTATCTACGTATGCTTTGATTATAAATTTGTAGATGAGTTGAAATGTTAGCTTATGTAGCTACACATTCTTTAAGGTGTGAATTATTGTAATTATGTTTTTTGAAAATTTTGTATTCTACAGGTTATGGAACTTAACCCATGTATAGTTGTGCATCATGGTGGCTCTTGGGTAGTTGATGGTTTAATGTCTTATGTTAATGGAGAGGTTAGTATGTTTGAAGATATGCCTGAGGACATTAATGAATTGTATGTCAAGAATTTAATAGATAGTTTGGACTATAATGATATTATCAAAGTGCATTACTTGGACCCAAGAAAAGATATGAAAGATGGAATAAGGTTCTTATTGTTTGATAAATGGACATTTGATACATTTTTAAGCTTGTTGCTTGAGTTTAAAATCATACACATATATACTGAACATGAGGCAAGAGTTAATCTAGTTTATAAATGCATTTTAGATGAAGTTGATCTGCATGGTCCTTTTATGAGTTTGCTGACTAGAGATGAAGTTGGATGTTCTAGTGAAGGAGTGGAACCTAGTGCTTGTAAAGGGGTTGGAGGACTTAAGCAAACTGAAAAGGAAGGCATGATAGATTACGATTCAGAGGGTACCGATGAAGATGATGATGAAGTTGTCACTGCTAGGGTTGTCCTTAAAGAAGAAAAAAAGAAACAAATGGATTATAATGAAAAATTAGTTATGCTAAGGAACTTAGCTCAATCAAAGGGAATGAGTAAGGTGAATGTAGACGATGACTTTGAGGATGATGACTCAAATTTTGATAACCCTGCTGAATCGTCTGATGAAGACGATGTTGGTTATCTTGTTGCTCCAGAAATAACCAGAAGGAGTAAGCCAAATAATATGTTGGTTATCTTGTTGCAATATCCACTTCTGTTCCCTTGTGGTGATTGCGGAGGGAACCAGGGTCTTAAGAAAAAATCAACGGGGGGTCAGAGACAACGAGCTACCCAGCAAGATCCCGTTGCCTGATTTGGTTGCAAGAATCTTCCGGGCCAAATTGCTTGCACTCAAAAAACTAATCATGGAGAAGCATGTATTCGGAGAAGTTGCTGCTATGGTTTATGTTGTTGAATTTAAAAAATGAGGGCTTCCACATGCATACATGCTCCTCATTTTAAAACCCAATATCAAAATTAGGTGCCCTGTAGATTTTGATAAGTTTGTGTGTGCTGAGATCCCCCCGACAAGTAACCCTAGCCTTAGGAAGATAATTCTAAAACACATGATGCATGGTCCGTGTGGGCATCTCAACCCCGAGTGTGCATGCATGAAGCATAAGAAGACTCTGGGACATTGTAAATATGGCTATCCAAAGAGATTTTGTGATTATACAACAAACAATGTGGATGGTTATCCAATGTATATGAGACGGGATACTGGTGATAGTGCAAATTCGCACAGCAACATTGGATAACAAATGGGTTATACCATACAACCCGTACCTGTCATCGCTGTTTGATTGTCATTTAGACGCAGAAGGATGTTCCACGATCCAAGCGGTGAAGTATCTCTACAAATATGTGTACAAGGGCCACGACAAAGTGTCGTTTAATGTTTGACAGACAGGCGAAGCACAAATTGTCGATGAGATAGAGCAATATCAGTCAGGGAGGTATGTTTCCCCTTGTGAAGCTGCGTGGAGAATCTTTGGGTTCGATCTTTTTGAAATACATCCCCCTGTCATGTTGCTTCCAGTCCATTTGCCTAATATGCAAACAATTCAGGTTAGGCCTCATGAACACCTTGACGCTGTCATCTATGATGACAAGCGCTGTCGCACTGCTCTCACAGAATTTTTTAGGACCAATCGTGGAATTGTTGATGGTACGGGTTACCAATATGGGGAATTTACAGAGCTCTATAGATGGGATGCATCTTCAAAGGAGTGGTTTAAAAGAAAGAACAAAAGGATTGTTATTGGGAGAATTGCATTTGTGGCCCCTTGTGAAGGTGAAAGGTATTTCTTAAGGTTGTTACTTATCCATGTGCATGCACCTAAGTCATTTGAAGATTTACTCACTGTTGATGATTATCGATGTGCAACCTTCCAAGAAGCAGCCCTAAAATTACGGTTGCTAGAAGAAGACGATGCAGTTGATGCATGCTTAGTTGAGGCATGTCAAGTTCAAATGCCATTTGCCCTCTGCCGCCTTTTTGCAACTATTTTGCTCTTCTGTCAACCAAGTGACCCTCATGCAATCTGGCTCAAGTACTACGATGCCCTCTCTGAAGATTTCAGACGTGAGTTCCCAAATTGTGTAGAAAAGGTAAAACGTCTAATAGCTAAGTCTGTTGAACAGTTTGCAGAGGCAATGGGAAAGTCACTTAAGAGCTTTGGCTTGGAACACATAGTAGAGGCTGAAGACGAAGAATTAAGAAGGACAAGAGATATTGTGGATGCATTGGATGCACCAATACCGCAAGAATGTATTGAGTGTCGTGGCAAGTTAAATACACCGCAGCAACAAGCCTTCGATGTGATAATAAATCATGTCAAACAAGGCAAACCTTGTGCATTCTTTATAGATGGACCAGGCGGAACAGGCTAGACATTTTTATACAAAACACTATATGTTGAGGTCCGTTTGATGAACCAAATTGTGCTTCCCACTGCAACTTCGGGTATTGCTGCATCGAACATACCTTCTGGGAGAACAACACACTCCAGGTTTAAAATACCTGTTGATTCAGATGCTTCATTGGCTTGTGATGTTCCTAGGCAGAGCAGCCTAGCAGCATTGATCCGAGCAACAACCTTGATTATTTGGGATGAGGCTTCCATGGCGAACACTGCAACTTCCATGGCGAACAAACCGTGCCCTTTGGGGGTAAAATTGTTGTTTTTGGGGGAGATTGTCGACAAGTGTTGCCTGTTGTTCCCCGCAAATCACAGAGAGAAGCAGTTAATGCTAGCTTGGTGAGCTCTATCCTTTGGCCTCGATTCATCAAATTTAGGCTCACTGAAAACATCCGAGCTAAACAAGATCCTGTGTTTGCATCGTTTCCGCTCGCACAGGGTAATGGGGCACTACAGACTAAAGATAATGATATTGTGCAGCTACCCAAACAAATTGTTAGGTGTCCACAGGAAGGTACAAATCCTATTGATGAATTAACTGCAGTAGCATTTCCTGAAATGGCTCTAGGCACACTCACCCCTAATATGTTCACAACTAGGACTATTTTGACTCCTATCAATGATGATGTTGATGCTATAAACTCTGTCCTTATAGAGAAGTACCCTGGACACGCTGCCATCTATAAAAGTTTTGATACAATCCTTGATGATAAATGTGCTATTTATCCTACTGAGTTCATAAACAAGTTGTGCCCTGGTGGCATGAGCCCACATGAACTTCTCTTAAACGAAAATTGCCCGGTCATTTTGCTTTGAAATATTCTACCATCTGCTGGTCTGTGCAATGGGACGAGGCTTATATGCAAAAGTTTCTTTCCAAATGTCATTGAATGTGTTATTACAACTGGTCACCACAGCGGAGAACATGTCCTTATACCACGAATAAAGTTGCGACCAGCTGCTGGTTCTAACTACCCATTCCAATTTCAAAGGAAAAAATTATGTATAAAGCTTAGCTTTGCAATGACAATCAACAAATCTCAGGGCCAAACACTTTCTCAGGTTGCTGTTTATCTTCCTAAGCAATGTTTTTCACACGACCAGTTGTAAGTAGCACTGTCTCGTGCTAAGGAATCAGTTAAAGTCAAAGTTATTTCGACACAAACTGCACATCATCATTCTGAGACCAGTGCCATGAATGTTGTTTCTTATGATGTTCTAAGAATGGCAGACATCATATAGCTTAGTACCTGTACATGTAAGTGATCTCTTGCAATCTGATCTATTTGGGTATGAATATGTGCATGCTAACCTCTTAAGTATATTTGTTTTCTTGACATGATCAGATACTTAATCTAAAGAATGGGACTATTCTATTAGTATGCATTAGATCATGATTGTTTTGCCTGGTTGCATCACATGCTTCATTTTTCCCTTTTCTCAGGGCATGGCTTGGTGGATGGTTATAGCCTTCAATACATTCAAAGATCAACTAAAATTTTTTGAGCAACGTAAGCAAGCCTCCAAGAGAGGCGTGAAATCATTAGTTGATAGCTATAGGTTTCACTTTTCAAATGGTTTTGTGGTTGAACATGAGGTTACATCTGTGCCTGTTAACAGATTTCCACCTCCAACTTTTATATTTCCAGTCAACCATTACTTTTGAATATTGCTAATGTAATTGAATTGAACAAAACCTTAAATAGGAAATCTTACTACTTTGTTAACTCTGTTAATGTTTTGTTACTTATTCAATTAACTCTCTAAACGAGCTGCAGCAACGATTCTTTTCTATTTAGATCAAAAAATCTCAGGTAATAAAGTTCTAGAGTTGCTTATTCAGTTATTAAGATCGTGTTGTTCTGATATGAACTATGTACATATATCTATGTTCTGTCTTCCACTTCATGATATATATATATATTAAACACAAGCATGTAGACAATTGTAACAGGCAGAAGATAAGGTCCTGGCTAGGAAAAAGGAGAAATAGCGTTTGAGGATTACTATTCCAAGCAAGCTTGCGAGATCATGCAACTAAATCACACGGAAAATTGGATCATACAAATAAAGAACACAAGGTATGCTTTTAGTAACCACTGTTAAAGTTAACTTTGAACTAATGCATACAAAATTTGTAACATAGTCTAAAACTCTAAAAGCATCCTAAATACCTAGACAATGAAAACAATAGCATTTTTACCTTGTTTATTTAAAACAGATTTGTAAAAAAGGGAAAGGCAAAGATATGTCAACAATAAATCAGCTTCCAAGAAAAATAAAAGATAAAGTTTTCTAGAAAAGGAGCACTCAGAATATGTAGGAAGCCTGAGATGACTAATTAAATGAACAGTAATATATAATAGGCTACCTAAAGATATTTCCTAAAAAAAACCTTTTGTAATATATTATACTAGACTAGGTAGTACTTGTGAAGTATGGGGTTGTACCACTAAGGCATGGCTATCAAAGAAAGCAAGACATATTACCTCTTTTTACACTTAACTAAGTACAACTTATCTACTATTTGTAAACAGTATAGTTGTTTAGTCCAGATCTGTCCCCTTCTTTGGTAAGCCAGCAGAACTTTAAACTACAACTTTAGCTTTGCTAACCATTTCACACATTCAAGACCCGGTTCTAAAGGCATAGAATTCCTACTTTCCTAACTTTTAGCAATCTCAAGCACACCCAACTTCCATAACAGGTACTAAGAAAAAAACACTTTAACATTCTTCTTTCTTTATTTTTCCTAGAACTAATTGACATAAATGCCACATTCCTCTGCATATTCTTTTTTAAAAGAGCATAATACTAATTGCTATTCAATTTTGCTTGCTTACACTTATTTTTTTGCTTAGATCGAACCTGAAACATGTTGTCATACATGCTATATTCTTTTGTATATTAATTTGGTAATCTCACTATAGATGTTTGCTTCTTTTAAAAAAGACAGTTCTACAATAAATCTTGTTCAAATTGGTTGCCTGATATAGTTTATGTACCATATTAATACTTGATTTATACTCCACCTGAGTACACTAAGACACCCTATATAATAAATCCACCGCTTAACTGAGATGTTTTTTTTTCAAAAGATCATTTACATTGATAAAAAATAGTTGTCAATAATCTTTTACTGTGGAAACAAATAAAAACTGTAAAGGATTTTGTTACATAAATAGTTCATCAAACTTTTGTAGAATAATCAACCATTTGGACTATGAATTATTGTTAACACAGTGAATTTAGTCTGCACATGATCACTTGACAGTTGATGAAAAGAAAAAAAAATAAGAACCTAAGTATATATCTCTGGGTATCTATATTGTTTCAAGCTTTTGGACCACTTCAACATTCAACATTTCTTCTTTATACCTTCAATAATGTCCATTCCAAATCTTCATTGCATAGCTATAGTTGCTAACAAATCATTGTTAAATGGACACAATATGCAGCCTTTGAAGATGAAAGCTGAGCGCGTCTTCTTGGACGAACTTAATTCTAACAGTAAGGCATACAAGGTGAAAGGCCGCCCAAAGGTTTCTCCTAAAAAAGGGACTGTTTACCAAAATCTTCTTCTAGAGGATGATAAGGTATGTTATCTTTTTGGCCCAAACTCATTAGCTTTCCAATTAAATACTTCCCAACTATTATACAGTCTTTAATTCTTACAGAAAAAAGTAAATCCAATTAGAGTTATTATTCATAACCATACATCCAAGAGTTATTATGCATAAATACTTCCCACAGATTTAGTGTCTGTGGACCAAAAAAAACTTCTTTGACGATGCACTAAATGATAAATAACACGTTTTAAAACCAGCCTAGCTAAAATGTTGTACACAAACAGGTAATATTGCTAACTAAATACCTCTTGTATACCTATTAAAGCATGATAAGTGCATTTCTAACGCACTTTATGGACTCCTTTTAGCTCATTTTGATCATCTTTCTCCCATTTCTTCCCTATTTCTTCTCCATTTCCCCTTCTATTTCATTCACTTGATCATTTTTTATCATAGTGATATTTTGCTAGATTTTCAGTCATTTTTGACCAAATTTCTAGTACATTTGCTTTTACCCTGTTTTGCCATGTTCTTAATATAGGTGGGACTACCTAAGGTGGCTACGAGCATACATTGAGAAATGGTGCGCTCACACCATGCCCCATGTCCGCTCGCACAAAGGAACCCATTGCACAATAGAATCTTGAACAGAGAACTTCAAATGGACATAACTTTGAAACCACAAATCAGATTAAGGTAATTCCAGTTGGAGGTGAAAGCTTGTTTTGATAGCTTTCCAACGACTGGTCATAAGCTTGATTTGGATCTAAAACGAAAGAGTTATGTGCGTTTTAAGTTGTCTTGTCCGACGAGGAACAGAAAGAAATGGTACGCCCGCATTCGATTTTGGTGCGCCCGCACTGCCGGGTGCGCCCACCACTTACCGGGGTGCGCCCGCACCATCTGAAACTTATGAAACCCAAAAGTCAGGAGAAATGGTGCGCCCGCACCTGATTTTGGTGCGCCCGCACCATGTAAATCCGTGAAGAAAAAAACGATGCTTGTTTTAATAACAATAGAGTTGATTAGTTTTCGACGGAGGCTTTATTCTATGTTTTGAGAGACTATTATTAGGGTTTACTTTAGAGAGATAAACACTTAGTTTTTGTTAAGATTGGAGATTCTAGATCATAGTTTGTGATTTCTACAACATTGAAGGTACAATTAATTCAATTAGTTTCAAAGTTTTCAGTTTTTATTCTCTCTTTTCGTTGTTATTCTTTGTTCTTCCATATTATTAGATCTCCTTTATTATAGTTTCGTAATTGTTATTTTCTTCAGATTAATTATCTCTTAATCATGTTTAGCCCTAGATTAGTTATAAATTTCATGTTTTTATGCTTAGAATCCATGATTAGTGAGTAGTTTCCTATCTAGGATTAGGGTGAAAGTATGAATTAGGGTTTAAATGTATTGTTAATGTGATTGTGTTGATCTAAAGATGTTTATGCATTGATCTTGGTGTTTTGAGGCCTTAGGATAGATATTGATCACATTTATACTTTGGTATTTTGAATTCAAATGTTCTTAAATCGAATTTTGAACTCTTTTATCATCCCCATGAATCAACTTAGTTTTTAGGCCAAGATATTGGGTAGAAATTAAGGGGATCCTTTATTAGGGGTTTTCCGAATTTATTGAATCTCTTAATCAACTGACTAAAGACCATTCGAGAGAGGATTTAGTTGATTGATTAAGTGATTATTCTTGAGGACCGTTCGAGAGAGAACTCGAGTATTTTAGAGGAAAACTAAACCAAGCATAATCTTCGCCTTTGTTGTTCCGCTTTGATCCATACTAGTAACTTTAACTCTAGTGTCTTCCTATTTGATATTTCATCTCGTGTTATTTGCTAGTTCTTTGATATTAGCTAGTCGTAGTTGTTACCAAATCAGATTAAACCCCCAAAAACCCTTCAATTAGGTAATCTAGATTTGTTAGACTTTGATTATTCTCAATTTCCCTGTGGATCGACCCTTGATTTGCCTTTACTACGTTCTTAGTCATTGCTTGTTAGGTGTTACAAATATTGTTTGAAAAGCGATTTTTGGTGCCTTAACGACACACTAAAAACCTCTTATCAAAATGGCGCCGTTGCCGGGGAAGTTGTGCTATTGATTGAAGTTTTCTTAAGTTTGAAATTGCTTATTGATTTTTTATTTTCTTTTTTTTACTTTTCTTTATTGGTTTAATTTTTTTATCTTGTTTTAATTTTTATGTGGTAAGTGTTGTTTATATGAGTTTAGGATTTTGTATATAATTTTTTTTATTTAAGAGAATTCCAAAAATGGTGAACTTCTTTTTTCCTCAATATGAGGTTGAACCATTTTGGAATTATTATCAGAGATTTGAGAACACTCTTCTAACTAAGTATAGACTTGAGATTTGGGAGATGTGTGAGGTGATGCATGAGGGTTTGAATATGCATATAAGAGAAATGGTGGAGTCTATGGTTAATGGTGAATTTCGATCCCAACACTTTGATGAAGCATGGAGTTTCTTTGGGTGGCTGTCTAGAGACACTTATGAGTGGGATCATAGAAATACTACTATCTCAAATTTACAAGAAGATGTCTCTAGCTGTGAACTACATGTCTGTTCTTAAATTCTTAATTATCTCAAAGAAAATATGGCATTGTTAAAGAGATGTGATTCTATGATGGACAACATTGTCGAATCTAGCAAAATATCAATTGAAACATTGGGTCGAATTATCAATAATCAAAATCACTCTTGCATGACTATAACCGATGAATATGATGATTGGGATATGGATGAGAACCCCATAGTAGAGGAATCATTTGTTGAGAAAGCTTACACTATAGAGTCTAATGATGTTGAAGAAGTAGTTTATGAGACTTTTGTTTCTACTCGTCCTCTTCATATTCCCTTTTCAAGGAAACTCGACTTAGTTCCTTCCTTCCCCATCTTATTCCCTCTCCTCAAAGTTTCACCATTGGAAAAGCCTTTGGCCTCTTTAAACCTTCACAAGACTCAAATGGAAGTCATCGAGGACGGGATCGAGCTTAAAAGTTGCAAGGACCATCAAAAGGAGAACTCATTGTTTTGTTCTTTTTATTTGAATTTTAATGTTTGTTCTTCATACTTTCCAGGATTCTCTCGGAAATTTCATTATTTTCGACACTCATCACTTGGTAAGCATATAGACCCATTGAAATTTGTGCATGCTCTTTGTTTATGTCATACCTATTTGATCCACTATGAAATATGTGCTAATGCTTATGACAAACTATTGAGATCTTTGTGAAATTATTTAGTGGTAAGGTCTAGCTAAAGATCTTAAAAGAGCACTTTCTGGCAGGTATTCCGAGACCCTTCTCCTTATCTTATTTGGTTAGGATTTTTGCTTGATTTTGTGCCATTACCTCCTCCCTTACTTTCTCTTTGCTTGTACACTCCGAGGACGGAGTTTGTATTAAGCTTGGGGGAGTTACCATGTGTTTCCTCCATCTCAATATTTTCTTCCTCCTCTTTGTAATTAGGTTCATATTAGTGTATTTGCATGTTAATTAGGTTCATATTAGTGTATTTGCATGTTAGTTTTGCAAAAAGAAAAAAAAAACAATAACAAAAAGATTTTATTTTTCTTTTCTTACTTTTTTTTTATGCATTTAGATTAGTTTGGTTGCATGCATGATATGTTGCTAAGAGTGTTCATAACTTGATTGGAAGACCTTCCTTGCATTTGACTTGATAGTTTTGGAAGCCTTGCTGTGACTTTAGGTGATCTTTGAGACTGGTAACTTTTGGTAGAGTCTTTTTGAAATTAGGCGAGCTGGTTGCTTGGATTGCCTTATCCCTTGTGCGATGAACCCCGAAGGAGGGCCATGAACCTCGTAAGACTCATTTACAACCCTCGCCATTGATCTCCTAACTTGTGACTTGCATTTTAGCTCCCCAAGATTGCATATGAACGAACTAAATAGAAGAATGATTTAAGGCATTTCACTTTGCTAGAATTAGGAGCTCAAAAGCCAAAAAGCTTTTTATACCGACATAATTATCCGCTTCTCAACCCATCTGATCCTTTCTATCCTATTTTTGCTTAACCCTCATAATAAGTCATGGCCAAACTTTCCTCAAAGTGGAGTACATGTCTAGGTTGTGTTGAGTCGAGTTATTTTGATGCTAAGTCTTTGGGTGAAAGTGAGTTAATGTGTTTGTATAATTGCAAAAGATGAAGAAAATTGCAAAAAGAAAAAGAAAATAAAGAAAGCTCTTATTTATTCATTTGGATTCTTGTTGAAAGAAAATAAAGTGAAAGAGCAAATTGATGAGAAAAAAAAAATATGTTCAAAAATTTAAAACCAAAGTGAAAAAAAAAGTGGTTATGTTTGAGATTTCAAATTGAACTGGTGTTAGGACTAGCTTGGGGGAGTCTCTTCCCCCTAGTTTGTAATCCGCTTTACCCTTTTTGCACCACATCCCCAAATTGATATCCTCACCCTTAACCTAGCGTCGTTACAACCTTGATAAAGTCCCTTTTGACTTCTAGATTAGTCTTGGTCAATTCAGTAGTGTTGGGTGAGATTTTGTGCTAGTCATGATGACGATCATCAAAATGTGGTAGAGGCGAGCTATTATGGTTGAGCATCCCTAGGGGGGATTCAAACTCGGGACTTGGAAGTGGAGAGGGGTGAGAAATCACTCCTAGAAAGCCTATTTTTTAAGAAGACTCGGTTGATTGGTGGATTGGATCTCTTAAGTCACTCTTGTGCTTCCTAATCATATTTCCTCTTGTGTTTGATTGGTCTACTAAATCTTGGTATGAACTCATTTAGCTTGCATGTCATGTTTGTAGCTTTGCATATAGAACATTTAGGCTAGTGTGTTGCATGGTTTTTCTTTTTCATCTTTTTCTCCTCTTTTCTTTCTTCTTTCTCATTCTTGGTTTACTTGAGGACAAGTAAAATGCTAAGCTTGGGGAAGTTTGATAAGTGCGTTTCTAACGCACTTTATGGACTCCTTTTAGCTCATTTTGATCATCTTTCTCCCCTTTCTTCCCTATTTCTTCTCCATTTCCCCTTCTATTTCATTCACCACTTGATCATTTTTTATCATAGTGATATTTTGCTAGATTTTCAGTCATTTTTGACCAAATTTCTAGTGCATTTACTTTTACCTTGTTTTGCCATGTTCTTAATATAGGTGGGACTACCTAAGGCGGCTACGAGTTGTAGAGTCGGCAAAGAAAGCAATGAAAATATAGCACACGTTGAGAAATGGTGCGCTCACACCATGCCCCATGTCCGCTCGCACAAACGAGCCCAACATTGCACAATAGAATCTTGAATAGAGAACTTAAAATGGACATAACTTTCAAACCACAAATCAGATGAATGTAATTCCAGTTGGAGGTGAAAGCTTGTTTCGATAGCTTTCCAACGACTCGTCATAAGCTTAATTTGGATCTAAAACGAAAGAGTTATGCGCGTTTTAAGTTAAATTGTCCGACCAGAGCAGAAGAAATGGTGCGCCCTGTCACGTACCGACTCTTCCCTAGTCGCTATACGTGGCCTACTTGCTTCACAGTCCCGTCGGAAGGCAAGTCAAGGCACTTGATTGCTTAGCTAGGCTAGCTTGGCTAGGCTAAGTGTGCTACGAAATTGGCTAAGTATGGAAAAGATGGCTAAGAGTAAGCAAGAGAGAGTTTAAGAGAAAGCTCTTAGATTGCTTAAGAGAGAATACAAGTGTTGGTTGATATGTACAAATGAATGGGGATGCCTATTTATAGGCCTCCTTCCTACCTTTCCCCTAGTTCTAGAACATTCTGCACCTCCTCAATTGGAGGGTTCTACACATTGTTGCCCTAGAACAATCTAGACACTCTACAATGTCTATGTACAGCAAGGAAAACTCTAGATACATTCTAGAAGTCCCTAGCCTAGAAGCTCACCTCCAAGACCTTGCTAGGCCCTTCTAGAAGCTTCCATGCATTCCCGAAATATGGTCGTGCACCATCACCTGATTCTGGGCCTTAAATCCAAATTCTGGCTCGACCATTATCTTTATTAGCCCAAAATATGGTGGACCCCCAAATTTAAGCCCATTTGAAGCTCGGTTGGCCCACGAGATGCCTTGTGGCATTTTAAGCCACCGTTGGGCCAGCGCAGGGTGCCCAGCCCACGCTGCTGCCCAGCTATGCTTTTGGGGTGACTAATGCCATCCGTGACATTCTCCCCCACCCAAATTCTTGACGACCTCATCAAGATCGGCCCTCGGGCATGTCCCGTCTGCCCGTGTCTCGTGCTTGTCGCCTTTTCCCTTCGGCTAGCACTTGACGTTCCTTGCATGTGGCTCTCATGCTTCGCCTTGTTGCTCGTCCAACGGAGCTTGTTTCGATGCCGACCCCTCGACATCGAGGTTTCGATCCGTCCCTGGATCGACCCTGGACACTCATCCCTTAGCGCCCATGTAGACTTCAAGGAATAGATTCTTACGCCCACTTCCTTGCCCTGTGCGAGATGGATGTCATACTCGCTCCCCTTGCTTGTGATGGTTAGTACACCATCGCCCATCTTTATCGGCATGACCGAGTCCAAGAACTCCATGCCAAGCACTATGAACTCGTCATCCATGTCTACTATCAAGAAGTCGATTTTTCCTTTCCACTTCCCCAAGCTGACAGGAACATTCCACGCTCTCCCATATACCGGCGTGGCTCCCGAGTTGATGGCCTTCATCTCGCCATCCACCTTGGTGAACTTCACACCTAGGTTCTTGGCTTCCTGCAGCGCAAGAAAATGGTGCGTCACCCTCGTGTCAACAAGCACCCTGGTGTGAACCTCGTTCACCGACCCGTTTACGACCATCAAGCTGCCTCCTTGCTTGATACTCGTCCCTTGCGTTGTCGTGGATGCCTCCCTCTTCGGCTCCTCTTCCACGACTTCCGACGCATTGAGACATTGACGAGCTTGGCTTCCTCGCCCAAGCGCATCGCCCCCATCGACGCTTCTGTCGTCGACTCCTCACCCAGAGTTGCGATGATAGCACTCAAATTTTGTCGCTTTGGGCATACACGAGCCATATGTGATCCATCGCAAAGAAAACATTTAAGTGGCTTGTGTTGCTTAGCTCCATCGCGACTGTCCCCCTTGGACTGGGCCTTGTCCTTGCTGCTATCCGCGTACTTGGCCTTCAGTTGAAGCGATGCTTCCTCCTCCTCGGGGTCGTCCTCTTCGACCCTTTTGCCCTTGTCCCATCTCGAATCCCTCGGAATCTCGATCAAGGACTCCGCCACGGCTATGGCTTCCGCTAGAGTCTTGACTCCACGTCTCCGCAACTCTTGCTCCGCCCACCTTTGTAAACCGTCCAAGAAGAAAATGAGGCGAGTCTTTTCCTCCATGTCGGGGATCTCGAGCATGAGCGACGAGTACTGACTAATGTAGTCCCGAATTGCCCCTGTTTGCCTTAGCCCTCGTACCTTCTTCATTGCAAGCTCCTCGGCATTCTCGGGGTAGAACTGCCGCTTCAAGTCCCTCTTGAACTCGTCCCACGTCGCGATGCTGCATAGCCCCTTCTTGATATCCTCTTATCGCCTCCTCCACCAAAGGACGGCGTCGTCCGATAAATACATTGTAGCAGTACAAATTTTGGAAGCATCGTCTTCCACGTGCATGGCCTCGAAATATCTCTCGACGCTCCATAAAAAGTTGTCGAGAACTTTCGGGTCATGCTTACCCTCGTACCTTGACGGCTCTGGGACCTTCATCCTAGGTCCTTCCCGCATCGTGACTCCCCCGACCACGACCGCCTTGCAAAGCGTCATGTAAGCTTTGCACGAATTCAAGTCCCCCCGGACCGAATCAAGTTGCTCCTTCATGGCTTGGAGCTGCCCCATGATGGTTCCCTTGAGTTGCGCCAACTCTGCCCGAATTGAGTCGGCCACCTCGTTCACGAGAAGTTGGGCAACCACCCTGGCTTCCGTCGCCGCTGCACCAACTCCCAGTTCGAGCACTTGAACACGGCTATCTATCCCGTCGATACCTTGTTCAAGTGTCGACAACCCTGATTTGAGCTCCGCGACGCCTTGCTAGGCAACCCCCACGCTGTCGACAAGGTCCCCCATCGCGAGCTCAACGTTTGCAAGACGACCATCAAGCTCTGAGGTCGTTTGCTTTTTCTTCCGTTGGGTCTCATCGACGACCCCTGATGCACCAACACTGTCCTTCATTTGTGATGCCATCACTCCGACCCACACGTATGCCTCATCCACACAACAGCACCAACGCCTCACCCAATATCAACGACAACACCCCAACAATCGTCGCTGCTCTGATACCACTTGTCACGTACCGACTCTTCCCTAGTCGCTATACGTGGCCTACTTGCTTCACAGTCCCGTCGGAAGGCATGTCAAGGCACCTGATTGCTTAGCTTGGCTAGGCTAAGTGTGCTACGAAATTGGCTAAGTATGGAAAAGATGGCTAAGAGTAAGCAAGAGAGAGTTTTAGAGAAAGCTCTTAGATTGCTTGAGAGAGAATACAAGTGTTGGTTGATATGTACAAATGAATGGGGATGCCTATTTATAGGCCTCCTTCCTACCTTTCCCCTAGTTCTAGAACATTCCGCACCTCCTCAATTGGAGGGTTCTACAGATTGCTGCCCTAGAACAATCTAGACACTCTACAATGTCTATGTACAGCAAGGAAAACTCTAGATACATTCTAGAAGTCCCTAGCCTAGAAGCTCACCCCCAAGACCTTGCTAGGCCCTTCTAGAAGCTTCCATGCATTCCCGAAATATGGTCGTGCACCATCACCTGATTCCGGGCCTCAAATCCAAAATCTGGCTCGACCATTATCTTTATTAGCCCAAAATATGGTGGACCCCTAAATTTGAGCCCATTTGAAGCTCGTTTAGCCCACCAGATGCCTTGTGGCATTTTAAGCCACCGTTGGGCCAGCGCAGGGCGCCCAGCCCACGCTGCTGCCCAGCTATGCTTTTGGGGCGACTAATGCCATCCGTGACAGCCCGTACCTGATTTTGGTGCGCCCGCACCACTTACTGAGGTGCGCCCGCACCATCTGAAACTTATGAAACCCAAAAGTCTGGAGAATTGGTGCGCCCGCACCTGATTTTTGTGCGCCCGCACCATGTAAATCCGCGAAGAAAAAACGATGCTTGTTTTAATAACAATAAAGTTGATTTGTTTTCGACGGAGGCTTTATTCTATGTTTTGAGAGACTATTATTAGGGTTTACTTTAGAGAGATAAACACTTAGTTTTTTGTTAAGATTGGAGATTCTAGATAATAGTTTGTGATTTCTACAACATTGAAGGTACATTTAATTCAATTAGTTTCAAAGTTTTCAGTTTTTATTCTCTCCTTTCGTTGTTATTCTTTGTTCTTCCATATTATTAGATCTCCTTTACTATAGTTTCGTAATTGTTATTTTCTTCAGATCAATTATCTCTTTATCATGTTTAGCCCTAGATTAGTTATAAATTTCATGTTTTTATGCTTAGAATCCATGATTAGTGAGTAGTTTCCTATCTAGGGTTAGGGTGAAAGGTATGGATTAGGTTTTAAATGTATTGTTAATGTGATTGTGTTGATCTAAAGATGTTTATGCATTGATCTTGGTTGCCGTAGGAAGGGACGGAAACAACCAAATGTTCCCTATTGCTTGGGGCGTTGTTGAAGTTGAAAGTAAGGATAGTTGGGGCTGGTTTTTGGAGTTACTAGCTAGTGACTTGCGCACGACACATGGAGCTGGATTTACAGTTATGTCAGACCAACAAAAGGGTCTTATTGCCGCTATAGCGGATGTTCTTCCTGAGGCGGAAATCAGATGTTGTGCCAGACATGTTTATTGTAATTTTAGGGACATATACGGGGGAGGTCAACAATATAGGAAACTGTTTTGGAAGATAGCAAAAAGCACAACCAAAAATAAGTTCAAGGAAAACATTCAGCTTTTCATAGACATATCAGATGCAGCAGCTAATGATTTGCTTAACATAAATTATAAAAAATGGTGTAGAGCGTTCTATACTCCGCAATCATGTTGTGACACTGTCGATAATAATATGAGTGAAGTATTCAATGCCTACATTTTAAACTCGAGGCATAAACTCATAATAAGTATGCTTAAAGATATAAGAGAGGGGTTGATGGATAGGTTGCATAAGAAAAGGGATCTCATTGGTAAGAAAGATTGTTTATTATGCCCTAGAATCCAGCAACAACTAGAAATGGCTAAGATTGGTGTTAGGGGTTGGTCTGCATTTTGGGATGGAGCAATCTGTTATGGTGTTAGAGAGGGTGCAACTCAGGTGAAATATGTTGTGAATCTTCTTGATAGGACATGTAGTTGTAATGCATGACAGCTAAATGGAATCCCATGCAACCATGCTATTGCTGCCATTTGGAATAAAGTGGAGCACCCGGAGCACTATGTTAGTGACTATTATAAAAAGGAATCATATTTAAAGGCTTATAAGTATTTGTTGGAGCCTTTGAACGGCCCACAAGAGTGGGTAGCTGTTGATGAATCTCCAATTCTACCCCCTCCTTTGAAAAAGGTCAGAAATAGACGCGTAATCAAAAGAAAAAAGCAAGTGGGTGAGGTTACTGCAGCTGGTAAGAGAAGGAGAACTGGAGCCATTATGAGATGCAGTGTATGTGGTGAAGAAGGTCATAATAAGAGAAGTTGCAAAAGCTCTCTAACACAAAGCAACGACAACCATAACAACATGCCAGCGAGCACCGAACAGCCACCAAAATCCAAGCAAAAGAGAAAGGAAGTGATTGCTGGAACTCTTGCAACTGAAAGGGCTCAACCACCATTGCATACCAGCCACAATCCAACTCCACCGCCTATGCATAATAGGGGTTTTGGGGTTTCTACTTATCCTAACGGTTTTTCAAAGACAAGCATCTGTAAGTAACCTTAGAAGCTTTTTTTTTGTATGACACTTAATTAGGCTTGAATGTGTTAATGTGTGGGTGTTTACAATTCTAACTAATTGAACATATGCTATTAGAAATAAATCCTAGAAGGAGGGTTGCTTATTATACTGATTTTGAAGGTGACCAAACCATGTCCAGAGTTCATGATTTTCCTCTGTCACAAACAAGCTCAAGCTCAGTTGCTCAATCTCATGGAAGGCATACCATTTCAAGTCAAGCATTGCAGGTAAATTTATCAACATATATATTGTAAAAAAACCTTCACTTAATTTCATTAATAATTAACACTAACAATATAAAGTATTCTTTTATGGTACTTAGGATCTAGCACAAAGCAAATGGTTTAGTAGAAGTTCATAGAACCATTAAGGTGAACATAGACTCTGTACCACTATTTTTAACCTCTTGATAATTTTATTTTCTTTTCTTGCATTCACAAACCACTAACTTATGTTGAATGTCAATGTGTCATTTTGCAGAATCAGGAGGAGTTTTTGCAGAAACAAGAGTGTAGCTATAGGCTATAGCATAAACAATAGGAAAATATAAACTTATGGTTATTTTTTTTGGTGTTTTTTGGGTCAAAGCTGCTATTTCTAATTTTTGGGAATGAAGATATTGACACTTGACTATGTGTTGATTGAAATATGCAGCATCTGTATCTTCTTCTTTTGGAATGTATTTTAATTATTGTCGTTTTTTTTTAAGTGGATGAATTTATGTTTTGCTTTAGTTGTTGACTTCTTTATTTAATAAAATTTGGTTGTTTACTTTAACGTTGTATCTAACGTCTGTTAGCTTCAGGTCCTAATTGATAACTTTTTAAAGTTTAGGTCCTTAATGATAACTAGGACCAAAGTTCATGTCCTTGTATTGATCTTAACTCCTACTATCAAGTATCAACTACTCCACTAGTTGCACCACGACGATCGGAAGGAGGAACACATGCATTCAATCAGGCTCGTGTGCAGCGAGTGTCATAAATGACACCAGAGTTAACTTTTCTTGTCAATAGTGGGAAATCTGTTTTTTTCCCATTTTTCTTTTTTTCTTTCATTTATCATATTCTTTTATTGATTAGAAGCCTAAGTCACGTGAATATGTGTAGGAAAGTTAGTTTTGTTGTCATTTATGACACTCACTGCACTCAGGCCAATAGCTTGTGATATTTTGGCTACTAGTCAAAGTTGGTGGCGCTGGATGCACCTGCGCCATAGTTGGTGGTGTTGAGGCTAATTTTATCAAATAATATTACTAATTAAATTCCTCCTTAAAGATATATAAATATAATTATGATTACATTTTAAACTCTATAAAATATATTTTTAAATTTTATAAAAATGCAGGGGATTACATACTTCCTTTATTCTTTTCTACTTCTAACATATTGATTTTTGGCACTATAGACATGTTGTACGATATTGTAGGCGTGTTTTGATTGCCTACGCGAGATCACTAGTGGAAAAATCCTTATATGTCACAAGTTAACTGATCCGGTTCTTTAAAAACCGGATCCGCCACAAGTAAACTGTTCCGGTTCATCCAAAACCGAATCCGTTAATGTTGGATTTTGGGGGAAAATGTGAATTTATTTACTTAACCGGTTCATCCAAAACCGAATCCGTTAATGTTGGGTTTTGGGGGGAAAATGTGAATTTCTTTAACTGATCCGGTCCATATAAGAAACCAGATTAGTTGGGCTTGGCCCATTATAAAAACCTACAGCCCACTCCCATTTTGGAACTCTCTCTCATCCGGCTCTCACCCCCTCCCATCTAACAAACCCTAATTATCTCTCAACCTCCCAGCCTTCCCTCTAATCCATTCTCTCACACGCACGTTGTTTCCCTCTCACCCACTCAGATCCACTTTCACTCTCACCCCTCTAACCCTAATCCCATTCTCTCACACGTCGTTTCTCTCCCTCTCTAACCTTCCTCAGCGAGTCTTCATCCTTCCTCAGTCCTCAAGAACTTCATCCTTCATCCTTTCGTAAATCAACAGCAAACCACCTCTCTCCTTTCGTGAATCAACAACCACCATCTCTCCTTTCGTAAAAATAACCGCCACCACCGACTTTTCAATCACATACATCCCGACCACCATCATCAAAGACGAATCGAAGAAGAAAATGCGAAGAGATTGCGAAAAGAAGACGCGAAGAGACGAAGCGAAAAAGAAAACGTGAATCCTCCACGGACCCAAACCACCGCGGCCCGCAGCCCCCCTCCCATCACCACCGGCCGCACACCCCTCCCCTACCCCTTTAAATCCACGGCCCCCTTGCCCCTGACCCCCTTCTAATCCTGCAGGCCCCCTCCCGCGCCCCCCTCGAGATCCTCGAGTCCCCCCGCCCCCCCCCCACCTTTGAATGCCGCATTATCTCAAGAAGAAGAGGAAATTGTAAGAAGATGAACAATGTCACTGGCAAACTTGCTAGTGCGCCAACCTAAAGCAATCTCCATGGCTTATTTTGAAGGGGCTGCGAATTCGAAGAGGTGGGGGAGGGTGGGGTGTTCGGGATTCGAGAGGGGGGGGGAGGGGGATGCGGGATTGAAGGGTGGGGGAGGGGGCTGGGCCGGGGGTGTTGGGGGTTGCGTGGGTGGGGGGTGGGTGGGCCTGCCCAGGGCGGGGCTGCTGATGGGTGGGTGGGTGTTGGTAGTTAGGGAGATAGAATTAGGGGTTTTAGGGTTTTTTAGGATTAATTAGGGTTAATGACTAACGGAGTTAACCGCCGTTAGTCATTCTGGGTATTCTAATGTATTTTCTCGAAAGTCAGGGGTATATGGTGAATTTTGAAAAAGTGGGGGTATCTGGTGAATAAAAAAATTTGTCAGGAGTATATGGTGGAAAAACCGAAAAAACAAATACCTATTATCAAGTTTTTCTTTGAGTGACAACACCAATGAATTACTAATGTAGTTTTACAATAGACGTAGGATATGCAAAGTATTGGAAATTACTAATTTAACATATACTATTTCCATTCTTTTATGTCCTTTACACCTTTGTTTTCACAATCTCAAGTATACATATGTTTAATCATATAGTCCCTTCATTATTATAAGTTGGTTACGCCTTATATATCATTATGTTGCTTTAAGTTGGTCACGCTTTCTCTTTTACCCGTTTTTTGCAATGTTTTTTTTATTATTTTACTTCAACCTACTTACTTTATTTTACCTTTCCCTTTTCTTTTTCATTGAAAAAAAAGATGTTACCATCTACTCCTTCTTTTCCCTACCTACACAACACTACCTCTCTCCTCTATATTGATTGTCTTGCTTTGTGATCACACATCACTATCTCTCTTCATTTTCCATGATATGTATGCAAATAACAATTATGACCAATTTAAAGGAACAAATGGAGTAGTCAAATTACGTATAATTAAAATGCCGAATATTTGATATCTTAAAAGTACACATCATCACAAATTTTAAAAAAGTATCTACATTCAAAAAGTAAAGTTACAGTTATAAACTTTGATCTTGAAAAATTAGTTGTAAAGAACAAAAATGAACCGAGTGGAGAATATTGTTTCATTATTTTCGATTCAATTATTTTGAATAAATATTTCCTTCATATATTTAAGAGAATTTTGTCATAAACTACTTAACAAAATCATTTTTTTTTTTTTGAAAAATTAACTAATAAAATAATGTTGTCAAAAATTACCTAATAAAATGTTTTAAGTTATGGACAACTACTTTATTCCATAATGTAAGGGATTGACCAATTTTTCAGTGTTGCCGACCTACATACGTGCGTGTCATGCGACTTTATAAAACTTCCTTTTTTTCCTTTTGTTTTTCCCTCCTTTCCCTTCCAATTCACTAAAACCCTTCTTCTCCCTTTCCTTCAATTTGTTCCCTTTCTTCCTCCATTAATACCCTTGCATTAACATCTTATTAATCTCAATTCAACCATGTGGGAGGGAAAGGAGGATAGAGGAAAAGGAACAAAGAAAAAAGATAAGGAGAAGAAGGGTTTCTGAGACGGGAGGGAAATGAGGGAAAGAAAATAATGAAAAAATGGTTTTTAAAGGCACGTGATACTCATGTGGGGAAGGTCAATGCTGAAAACTGGTCAATCCTTTACATTCTGGCATAGTATAAAGGCCTACAACCTAAAATACATGTAGTTTATGACAACGTCTTTTTTTATAAGTTAACTTTTCATATAAAAGAATTGATTTTATTAGGTAGTTTTCTATAAATAATTGCTTTTGTTAGGTAGTTTTTACAAAAAAATGATTTTATTAGATAGTTTTAGACAAAATTCCCTCTATTTTATTAAAAAGATCTAAAAATTTATTTAATTTTCAAACAAAGATACTTCTATATACTTGTGTACTCCAAGGCCACCAATTTTTTTTTTTAATTCTTGATGTTACCTGAAAATGTTAACACACAATTAGTGGCTACTGCCAACTGCCTACTGCTACCCACGTCTCCCCCGTCCATGTCCCCCAAAAAATAGTATTAGCCCATTCAACTGTCCCCCAAACAATATTTTCATAAACCTACCCAATAAAATTTTCATATAAAATCCAATCATTGACTTTCTCAAAGTCTCTGGCTCTTAGCAAACAAATACATCATCAAACGCATCCAGACACAAGAGGGGGTAAAAAAGCAGAACAAATGAATCCATTGGGTGCTCTTAAGATCACCGTGAAGAGAGGCATTGATCTCATCGTTTGCGACGCATTTAGTAGCGACCCTTATGTTGTTGTTACCTCCGGTTCGCAGGTACATCATACAGCCTCTTGATCATTAGTCATCGCTCTTTTTTTTACCATTGATCTCAGCAAATCTACTTTATTTCTTGATCTCTAATTTGTTAATTTCTTTAGATATTGACATTGATGTTTATGGGTTATGACTTTTGATCACTCGTCATTTCTAAAGTACTTGTTATTGTCCACATTTCTCTAAATCTGATCTAGATATTCATCATTCATGTTTACTCTTAGGGTGTATTTATTTGGATGAAAAACATTTTTGTTGGAATATAGTATTCTATGAAAAACATTTTTGTTGGAAAGTAGTATTCCATGAAAATCATTTTCCATAGTAGAACTCAATTCTAGGTTGATTTTTATTTGTTTGGTCGTAAGAAAATTATAGAAAATGAAGAGCGCAGAGTTAACCAAATTCTTGGATAAATGAAAGAAAAATGGAAAATGGAAAAAAGAAATTAACACGGATTCCTCACCATCAGCAAGAAAAGTTAGTTTCAGCGTAATTTATGATCTTTACGATGCACCGGGCGCCAATATTTTGTGGTGTTACAGTTCTTAGTTGAAGTTGGTGGTCTTTGGATCTTATTTCAGCCATATATTTTTTGTATTGAAAATCAATTTTTCGGAAAAGCATTTTCCTCCCAACCAAACACACCCTTATAGATTCTCATCCACAATTACTTTCATCATTAATGTGGCTTGAAGTTTGTTATAATTTACAGCAGGATAAAATCACTTTTTGATAACCAAACGAAGGTGGCTTTATTAATAAGTTTTGGTAAAATTGTATGTTTTTGATGATTGAAATAGTAAAGCACTATAGAATTAGGCTAATGGTGAATTGTTCGCCATTGTACAAGACCTTAGAGTCACTAAAAGATAAAAAACAAAGCTTAACCCTAGTTATGCTCTCGGTAAATTTTAAAAATAATTTTTTTTTACTTTGTTACCTTATATTTTGTACATTCATATGATTTCTTTTGTACATGCAGAAACTATATTTGCATATCCATAATGGTTTTTATATCTTACTTGAGTTACATCCAAAAAATTATGTTAGTACATCTATATTATGGTTTTGTACATCCAAAAACAATATTTGTACATCCATAATGGTTTTTGCCTCTTACATCAATTAGTAGCCATGTATTTTTGAAAATTCTCATTGGTGGCCATGAGTTTATTAAATTATCAAAAATGGCCATTAACTATTGTTTATTTTGCAAATGTAACCTTATGAAAGTAAAAAACTGTTAGTTTCATTAACTTTCAGTTAAAATTAATGTCCGACATGCAAAACGAGGTGTTTTCGGTTCTTTTTTCCAGTGTAGATCTCAGATTTGACCCATAAGGGTCAAAATGACCCTTAACCCTCAATCAAACAATTTTTCTCGGCACACAAATCGAGACACGTAAATTGAGGAATTTTTCAGTTTTTTTTGCCCTATTCTTTTGGATTTATTTTATGTTCAGTTAAGTTCAGTTCAGCTCAGTTCAATTCAGTTTAGTTCTGCTCTCTGCAGTACAATTTTACACTGCATTTCAGTTTAGTTCAGCTCAATTCAGTCTAATTCAGTTAAAATATGTCCAAAAGAATATGGCATGACCCTCGAAACCTTATTCGAGCGATTTTCTCAGCACGCAAGCCGATATATGAAAATCGAGGCATTTTTGTTCTTTTTTGCCAGGTTCGACTTCAAAATTGTCCCTAAAGAGCTAAAATGACCCCCAAAACATAACCGAGTGATTTTTTTCGGCACAAATAGTGACAAAATTTTCGAGCACAAAAACCGAGGCATTATTTAACGAAAAGTTAACGGAAGAATGGTTCATAAGGTTACATGTGCACCATACGCAATCGTTGAGGGCCATTTTTTATAATTTAAAAAGCTCATGGCTACCAATGAGAATTTTTAAAAAGTACGTAAGTTACCAATGGGAATTCCCCTATTATATTTTGTACATCCAAAATCTATATGATTTCTTTTGTACATCCAAAAACTACATTTTCACATCCATAATAGTTTATGCATCTCACATCCATTAGTTTTTCTGTACATCCAAAAAATATGTTTGCACATCTATAATATTATTGTTGAACATCTAAAAATATATGTTTGTACATCTAAAGATGCCGAAAACATAATTAAGGAAATTTTCAAAAAAAAAAAATACTTAGTAATCATGGTTTCTTTTCTTCTTAGTTCTTAATATGTGGGCTAAGCTTTTTTGTTCAACAGCGAACGGTTTGCTATTTAGTGTCTCGGCACTATAAGACCTCCGACTAGTAGAAAAATAATGTTGAAATAGGCTAAAGTCAAACACTAACATTTCTTCCAATCTTATAGTGCCATAGAGGTGTTGATTTACGAAACTCTACCATTAGGTCATGTAGGCATTATTAGTGCTACCTACTTTGTGATATGAGTTGCATACAAGAATGCAATTCGCTACCTCTTGTCTGGTTGTCTAATTAGCCTAAGAATAATATCCGTTCTTTGTATAAATTCATCTATTCTGATCGCATTTTGAAGAGTTTTAGCGAATTAGGTAATACTCCCTCCGTTCCATAATATAGTGCTCACATTCCTTTTTAGATGTCCCAAAATGTTGTGCCTATTTTCTTTTTATCAGTTTATTTGGACTAAATTATCCTTCATTTCTACATAAACTTTCCAAAATACCCCTACATTTCTTTCAAAATATGTGCCCCTATTTATTGTTTTACATCATTCCAAGAAACATTTATTGCTTTTTAATTTTATTTTAAAGGAAAAACAAGTTCCAAGACAAAAATACCAAAAAAGCACTTACTTAGGGCCCGTTCGGTATTATTGTGGTTTTCTGTTTTTTGGTTTTTTGATTTTCAAAGTCATGTGATATATGTCCTATAATGAATAAAAAATTAGTCAAATTTATTGGGAACATGATGATTTTGAAAACTGACAACTAAAAAGTGAAAACCACTTTTTCTGGTTTTTTTGTTTTTGGTTTTTAGTTTTCAAAAAAACTGAGAACTGAAAACAAAAAACGATAACGAACGGGCCCTTAAATATATGTTTTGGGAAATCCTACAACTCCTTCCATTTCCCTTAATTCCCGTGAAAAATGAGAAGTGAGCACTATATTATGGAACGGAGGGGAGGTCCTCGTGGGAGCCCAATGGTTGGTGCTCCCACCTCCCAACCGCGAGGTCGGGTGTTCGACTCTCATCACTCCCCAATTTGGGGAGTTTGTTTAAATGTTTGCTTGTGGGTATAAATCCCCACCCACTACCAAATTAGTGTACTAGTAGCCTAGCGGGGTTGGTCTTCGGACCAATTATCTTTCCCGAAACAAAAAAAAAAAAAAAAAATATATATGGAACGGAGGGAGTACTAAGCATCATCACTTAATATTTTACCAAGCAAAATTAGTCTATATCCACACTGTTTCTCGTTGTATGCTTGAAAATTATGAATGTAAAAAAAAACAATGAAAAAATTATTTGTTTTTTTTGGATTGGATAACACATTTTTACTTTATTGAGTTTACACTAATATTGAATATATATTCCATCCTTTTCAAAAAGACGTTAAACGTTATCGTAGATATAATAATTAAGAAAATGAGAAAACTAGAAAAGGGTGTACTCATTTGAGTCAGGATCATCTCCAGTGCACTGGATGTCCAGTGCTACTCTTTGAGAGGAGATATTTGGGATGGAATCTCCAAATCACCCCCAACCCTTGGTGTAATCACTGGAGAGGATCCTCACTCGTACTCATTTACTTAAATTTTGGTAGGAGAGAAAGTTATTTAGACACATATGTATATTTTATTAATTAACTCATGTGGCGGGGTAAGGACAGATAAAAAAAGTCTAACTATTAGGAATAAAGAACAATACGAGAGAACTTACAAAAATAGAAAGAATAAATGGCAGGAGTATGTTCCGATGGTAATGACAACAATGTGCACCTCTGTGATTTGCTCATAATGTAGATACTAGTATGTTAGTGATTATTAAGTTTCCAACAATGGCGTATCCAGGATTCCAATCCTATGGGTTCGGAGCCGGTAAAAAAAAATACATCCATTCACTCAAAGTTCAATACATTAATTCAAATATCAAACTACAATAGCTAAATAGAATGTTAATTCATTACATTACATGAATAAAATATTACAAAAGCATCCTACGAGTTTTCATACTTTGGAAATATTTTAATACATCATCATCACTAACTTGAACAAAAAGATCCCTCTCAAGAAATGTGACTAAGCTATCATTCAATAGTTGATCACCCATACTATTCCGCAACTTGTTCTTCACATAAGTCATCAAAGAGAAGACTTGTTCCACACTTGCCGTTGCCACCGGAAGAATTAATACTAGTTTTATGAGCAAGTAAACTAGTTTATAAGAATTATGCTTTTTTGTTTCAACAAGCATCATAGAAAGTTCATTAATATCCTTCACTCCTCCAAACCTTGCATCTTTCTTCATGTCATCATAGAAATATTCAAGTTCATGTCGAAGTGTTGTCATATCATTACATGGGAACTCTTTTGGATAAAACTCGGCAAGCCTAAGCAACTTTTGTGTATCAAATGCCTCAAATCAAAATTTTCTCTAGCTTTATTATGAGAACTATTTAGATCCCCAACATGCATTTCAAATCTTTCAGTTTTGTTCCAACCTCTAAAGCCTCCATTAACAAAGCAATCATGTGTCCCCAAAGACTTGATTTTGTCTTTGAACAAATAGCACACAAAGCAAAAAGCCGCATCTTTCTCAACACTATATTCAAGCCAATCATACTTATCAAACCAAGCAACATTAAAGCGACGCATACCTCCTATCTCTCTTTGAGGAAAGTCATGTAAGCGTGGGGCACAACATTTTTTGGCTATGTATCCTCTCCTCACGGCATCTTGATCATTTGATGTGTATGCCAAGATCGGGATTCTTTTTCCGGGGTCATGTGGAAGAAGATCAACATCATAAGTGTGAGCATAAGCACTAGCATTTGAATTATCTTCTCTTTGTGGTGTATATTGAAGTGGTGGTATGGATGTTGGGGGCTCATTATGAAGAATTTCACCTTCTTGTATTGGGTTTAGAGGTTCTCTTGAACTAGGAGAAGAACAAGCGGATGATTTTTGTGACTTGTCTCCCGCACGATCTTTCCAAAAAAATTCTAAACCCTTCATAGTCACAATACAATCTACACAAGCAAGAAATTTCAACTCCATGAGTCTAGACACTACAAATTTAAATTACATTCAATCATTCATTCATTCAACATTTGTTCAACATTCACAATCCACAGTCCACAATCCACATTCATTCATTCAACATTCATTCATTCAACATTTAAATCTGAAATTCATAAAGCAACAAATTCAACTTCATGAGTCAGTGAGTCTAAGTAATACTAACAAGTAACAACTCCACAATCCACATTCATTCATTCAAGTACTCAACATTTAAATGAATAACAAAATTACATAATTACAATTACATATTCTAATGCCTAAAAGACTAAAATCTGAAATTCATATTTAAAATTGAAGATTTGAGCGTTACCGTTCAAACCGTTGGCTAGATGCGGTCGCGGGCCACCGGAAATAAAAGTACTTGAGTAGTCGCCGGCTCGCCGCAGTGCGCCGTCGCGGTGGGGAAGACGGAAGTAGATGGCTCGCCGCAGTCAGTTCTTCGTTGCTTAGGGAGTTAGGGTTTTGGGGGAAAAATGTCGGCTTTGTTTTTGTTCAATTGTTGAGGGAGAATTGGGCTTAGCTTATGTTTAGAATTTAGATAAAAGACTTCTTCAAAAAAAAAAAAGAATTTAGATAAAAGAAAAGAGAAGGAAAAAAAAGGGTGTTTGTTGGATTCGAACCTCAGACTTCAATCCCAGCCCGCGCGCACAATGGAGAGACAAAACCACTGTGACATCTGCTTCATTCATCTACTTTGCACGCGAATAGTATATATCTAATATCTAAAATATTTTTACTTAAAAAAAAAAAACTGGTTTTCCAAAAGTCATTGGGTTCACCTGAACCCAGTGAACCCATAGTAAATCCGCCCATGGTTTCCAACTATATCAACCCACATGATAACTTATGTAGTTATGTGTTGATATGCGCATATGAATGTAGATATTAGTATCTTAGTGATGATTAAGGTTCTAACTATATGAACCCACATGATAACTTATGGGTTGATATGGGCATATGGCAACAACACTTGAAAGTACTGTTATTTTTCTATTTGTAATATTTAATTATTTTAATATACTCATTAAAAAATCATTTGTTGCAATTAAAAAAATAGAGGAAGTATTAAAACATTCTAATCGAAACAAAGGTTTTCACATTACTACTTTTGTTGTCTTTGATGCAGAAATTAAAGACTCGAGTGATAAAAAATAATTGCAACCCCGAATGGAATGATGTTCTAACTCTTTCAGTTATTGATCCACACATGCCGATCAAACTAGTAAGTAAATTAATTCAGTTTTATCTCATTGATGCTTTCTTTTGTTCTTTGACGGGGTTCATTTATGTATCCCAAGACTTTTTCATTGTAATATCTATTCGTGTTTTTTACCCATCAATTTATTTGAGGGTAATGTGCGTGGCAAATTATTTATAACTTTGCTTGATTGTGAAATTGTTCCTCTTAAGTTCTCGATGTATCAATTAGAGTCTATTGCTTTAGCCAATGATGACATTTTACCCCAATTATAATTTTCAGTAAACTTCTCACCTGAAAATGATGACGTGACACACTTTAACAATTAATATACGGGATTATGTAATATCCTAGCATGACATAGTTTGATTCCAATATGCAAGATACTATATATTTTTATTAACATTATCTAAAAAACTTAGTCGTTCTTTATAAAATTGCTAAATTTTGATCATTGGCTAGATCTCTATCCTCTCTTTAGATTTTTTTTAGGGGTTATACTTGCATTTCTGACTAAAAAAAGGAAGTATGTGGTGAATCTTTCCTAAGAATAAGATCTTGCTTGGTGTGTTAAATATGAACCTGCGTTAAGTTTTTTGTCCATTTTCCTCCTTTTGTACTACATGGACTCATGGAGTACATGGACAACAACTTTAGATAAAGTAGCCAAGATGGCAAGATCATAATACTCTCTTTTCCTGCTTTATTACAACTCATACAGAAGTCAATTTAATTATCCACCTAAAAAAGGTCCTTGATATTTTAAACAAATAACAGACATTCAATTTTTTTCCTTTTATATTATACTAGTTTTGAAGCCCGTGCGTTGCACGGGTTATTGTTTATTTTATTTTTTTGTCAACATTGTTTTGTTGCTGTGATATGAGATTTTTCAACACTATTGTATTTATATAATTTCTCCATTCTTTTTCTATTGCAACAATTACCACTTTGGCTAGTTTCATCTATTGGAACCATTCCACTTTTTGGTAAAAAAAGCAACTATAGTTGACAACATCACCTTTACTCTATGTTAATAAAACCATCATTAATTACTCAAATTGTCTCACAAAGTTGCGTGTATTAAGGATTTACTTATCCCCAACTCTAGTTAGCCCCTCTATGCTAAACTACCCATTTTTTTTATTTTCTTAAAAACCACTTCCACACCCATTGTTGCAGTAGAAAAGACGGGCAGAAAGTATTTGTCATTATACTTTAATTTCTAGATTTGTTATTGTGATATATAAATTTTATATTTCTAATGTTCAATTGAATATTGTAGCTAAGTCTATTATTAAATAGTATCCCAATAATTGATATGCCTAACAATAGATAACATAGTTTTAACATGGAAAATACCCGAATGATACTTTAAGAAAGTTGAGGGTAATAATTTAATAGATGTAGGACAGAAGGAATAGAGAAAAAATCTGAGTGTCAGCCACAACTTCAACTTTTAATATAGCACATAAACACTAACGCATATAGAATAAAAGATGGAAAGGCTAAAAAGAAGATCATAATGATGGTATTATGAATAAAATAAATTAAATAAAAAATTAACCTCTATTAATAATTTATCTAATAGTGCTCGAAATATGTATTTAGGTTGTTTATTCAAAATCAGAGTGTAATCTTCACTTATTAAAAACACCTTATATGTATTTATATCTATGTTAAACACTTTTTTTTCAAAATAAAAATTAAAAAGAATGACATGTCATGCTTAGGTGGAGCTCTCTATAATATTCTAAGGCTGTTTTTTAAAATCATACTCTAATTTTTTCATCATACAAAACTCTAATATATATATGTAACTTTATCGCTATAGATTTTAATTTTTGTTGTAACAACAAAATTTCCTTAATAAATCTTGTTGGATTACTAAATTGTTTTGGTTCAGTTGAGTAAGGCCGGTGTTTGGATCCTCTTGAGTTCTAAAAGAACTTTACAATGTAGAGTTTGAGCAATATCAACCATTGAATAAAAAATTAATAGCTCATATATTATCTTTCCAAAACCCCCTCTATTTTTTCTCATCAAAATCCACCCCCTTATTTCCCCCCTTTCACCATATGGTTCATATACAACTCTACCATGTAGAATTTTATTAAAACTCTAGAGGATCCGAACTCGTAAGATTGAGGTTTTCAAAGATAATATGTTTAATCATGTAAATTGGACCTATGATAAAATGCTATAGTCACATATAGTACGCTATAGGTATAACTATTATTACATTTATCTAAAAGAAAGACTAAATAATGTCTTACCATTCATCTAGTTAAATATATTTTCATGAGTTGTAAAACTATATTGTAAATGAATCTTATTTTGAAGTATATTTTAAGCACTCTCCAATGGTAATTATAATGTTTTGAATTAGGTAGCAAAAGTTATATTCAATTTACATAATATAATAATTTAGGTTATTTATTCAAAATGAAACTCTAATTTCTCGTTATCCAAAACCCCTTTTATGTATTTAAATATATGTTGAACTCTATTTTTTAAAATATTTAAGATAAAAATTAATGACATGACAATCCTATGTGGCGCTCTCTATTTGATAAGTTGTAGAACTATATTGTAAATGAAATCTTATTTCGCAGCATATTTCGAGCACTATCCAATGGAACAAAAATTAAAATATTCCGAATTACGTAGCAAAAGTTATACACAATTTACATAATATAATAATTTAGGTTGTCCATCACAAAACCAAACTCTAATTTAGGTTATCTAGAACTCCTTATATGTATTTAAATCTATGTGGAACTCTTTTTTTGTAAAAAATAAAAATAAAATTTGATGACATGGCAATCCTACGTGATGCGTTGTATGGCCTCGAAATATTGAGGAGCTCCCTATACTCCCGAAAAGTTTCTCTTTTATATATATATATATATATATATATATATATATATATATATATATATATATATATATATATATATATATATATATATATATATATATTTATATATATATATATAGATTATTTTATGCATATTCGTTATTCTATGTTCCTTACCAAGCTAAGGTTGGTCTAATTGTAAGGAAAGAACCTTCCAACCTCAAGGTTGGGGGTTCGATCCCCACTAGGGGCACTTTGGGAGAGGGATTCCCCTTACCATCCCCCTACTCTCAAAGTGTCTGCCCGCAAACCCATGCCGGGTTAACCTGCGAAAGGTTGTAGTCTGGCAGGGCGTTTCATCTTACCATGGGGTCTCAGTGGGGACCAAAAAAAATTCTATGTTCCTTATGGCAGGTTAGCTCTTGAAATAAAAAGTGAAACTAGATGTTTCGATATTGCTTGTAATCATGATCAATACTCTCTCTTTGTCAAGTGATCTATTGCTCCATCTTTGAGACTTTGACCATTGATTTGATACTCCAATGTTAGGCAATAAAAGTATTGTTATACTCCCTTCGTTGTATCAATGGCTATATTTGCCTATTTCTTACTTCAATAGAAACCTTTTTTTATGGTTACAAGACTTACAACTTACAAGATCCCATATCTAGGCCCGATTGCAGGTCACAGTGAGTCCCCCGAGCCAAATGGGTTATAAAACAATGTGATACATCATTAAAGATGGATTTTTAATCATCCCACAATCTCAATGGCTCAACAGTTATTTCTAATTTATTTATTGTTTAAGCACTGTTGTTGTCTTCTTGTTGTTGAAACTGATGGCTTGTGTTTGTCCAGACTGTGTTTGACAAAGATACATTTACAAAACATGATAAAATGGGTGATGCCATGATCGATATCAGCCCATATATAGAGTCTATGCAAATGGGATTAGAAGACCTCCCCATTGGAACTGCTGTAAAAAAGGTGCAACCCGATGAGAAGAATTGCTTAGCAGATGAAAGTAAGGTTATTTGGAATGGCAAAGGCAAAATGGTTCAGGATATGACTCTAAAGCTGCAAAATGTGGAGAGTGGAAAAGTGCAGATCAAGCTCGAGTGGCTAGATCTTCCAGGTTGCAGAGGACTACGATCTTGATATATATTTCTATATTTTATCCTAAGTGTGATGATAGTTTTGAAGAAATCTTTGTATCTTTGCATTTGAGCATGTTGGTGTCGATGTTAGTCCCTCAATTTTCAAAGCACCTAAAACTAGGTGCTCCCTCTCACATATATTACACATTTTGTATTTTGCTTATTTGACAAAAATACTTGACAAATATGTATAAGAATGTGTCTGGGAGCACATAATTCTACTCTTCTACATGCTCCCAGGAACACCTAAGAATTTGTAGTTTTATAATGTTCTACTCACTAATGTACTATAACTACTATTTATGTAAGCTTGTTTTGTAAAACTTTATTATCTTCTTAACCTCCTTTACCCGACCAAAAGGGTTCACATATTATAGATCAATAATTTTCGTTTACCATGTTCTATTATCCCACCAAAAGGGACCCCAACTTCCGCTCCTTTTGCATTACACTCTGTTATATATCTACAATAAGCAAGTATTGTATTCAGGAACAGACGCACTCCGGAAGATGGAGTAGGAACATTATAAACTTTATTGGGCCTAACAGAAGCCCACGTCGGAGGAGAGTTTGATCGACCACGTACAAGGTCGACATGGTTCCATTTTCGAACTAATTGATAATAGGAGTAGTCCGCCAAGCTTATTTTTTAATCAATCTCTCACTATTATATTCATTAAATGTGGGATCACATGTGGTTTATCTTCTTAACAGAATCGAACTCGAACAGTAGGAAGAAATGTGTTTAAGAGGTTAGGTTTTTTCAGAAGAAGAGAAATTAGCTAATTTTTTTTATAATTTCGAGAAGAGAACCTTGCAATTCATAAAAACAAATAGAAGTTTAAGTGACAAGTAAATGGAGATAATATTGACCAAACCCGTGTTATGCCGTGCGACAACGACGTGCTGGTGGTTTGTCTATTATCTTCTTCAAAACGTGTACAAGTCATCAAGGAGAACTCTACAATATAAAGTGGGACAAACTTTTGTCCACCAGTAAGGCAGCAATGCGGGACATTACAAAAAAGGTTGAAATAAGCTTTTAAATTTGGACCAACTTTTCCAACATTATGTTGCAAAATTGTATATTTACTCAATTAAATCAAAAATCTGATTCCTTATGCTAATTTCACCATTGAGTTCATGTAAATAGTCCATCTATTGCTCATGATAGTTTGTTAATATTTTTAAAATAGTTAGTGAACTAAGGATCCCACCCCTCTCTCTCTTGGGACCCCGCTTCGACCCCATGACACCGCCTCAACAATCTCTCTATCTCCCCATCAGTTTATGCTTTGTCTTTCTCCTTTCTCCTTTCTCCTTTCTCCACACCAGGCCACCCCACCGCGACACTACGCCTCATCAGACAACAAGGGTTCACGGCTTCACGCCACCACCTTTCATCGCCTCTGTTTCGCAAACCTTAGGTACTAAATTCACTCACCCGGTTTTCAAACTCCCTTAATTTTTCCCTAATTTCTCGATCCTAATTAGATAAAGTAATTTTAACCTAAATACCTAAATCCTAATGTTAATTGATTGTTGCTAAGTTGTTGTTTGGATTGTTTACTTGTTGCTTGTTAATTTGTTATCTTTACTGAAAATTTGTAACCGTTGGCTATATTTTGATGTTAAAATGAGAATTTGCGAAAATTAGAGTTTGTAATTTTGCTTTAATTGATTTTTGTTTTGATATTGTTATATCTAATTTATTAGTCTGCTATCTTTATTTTCCATTTTGATATTGTTAGTAATTGAAGGTTGTGGTAGTTTGTGATTACTGCTGATCGAGTTGCTAGTTGAGCCTTAAATTGTCTTGTGAGTTTTGATTCTCTTCAGGTTCCTTCTTATAGGCCATTCTAGAATTGGACCTAATCCGGTATGGAATAATTGTTGTAGGGTGAACCGATATCTCAACGTCAGTTAAGCCGGTTTGAGACATGCCACACAAAACACGTAAACTAACCTCGGGGGTTCATCCGAGGAACTCCCCTCCGATGCCTAAGTTAGTAAAGTAAAAGCCAGTAGCTCTCAAGTACTAAATAATAATGATTGTGAACGTACCTAAATGACTTTTATCATGGGGTATTTATAGTGGTCGGGAGTGTTCTTAGCAAGATAGAACACTTCTTCTATTGGCTAGATGAAAATCTATCCTATCTTCATACTTATCTTTAGGCCCATAAGCCTTATAGGATAAGAATGGACCAGGCCCAGGCTCACTACTAATGGCCCAGACGTAGAACACTGGCAAATGTGCCAATAGTGACCGGTATGACTATAATATCGGTATCATGAAGATTCTCTTCCTGGATTTGCAGAGACACCTTGGATGTTTGACCATGACTGTCTTGGGCGGTCTACTGTAATAGTATGATACTTAGACTGCCCCCACACAACTAGCCCCAAGCCGATATGACTGGTACCGTCATGTTCTGCTTTGTTATTAATAAAGCCGTCATGGGTGTTATAATTTTGAATTCAACTCATGGGGATCTCATAAGCCGGTAAGGTAGGTGAGAAACACCTCAGGCTTGTTGAAGGCAAAACGTCGCCTCGACCCTTATGCCATGCATGGCTATCCCCCAAGTAACCATTTGATTGATGGGTGTTTGTGGGGGTGACACGTAGCATCATCTGAAGAGAGCAGTTGAAGCATATCCAATCTCAGCCGTTGTCTTGCCAATATATAGGGATTCCCCCCCCCCATGTGTCATTTAACTCAACTTCGAACCCAAAGTAAGTTTTCCTTCGGCGATTCTCCCTACTACCTCAAAAATTATTTTGCTAATATCTCCTTCTATTCTTGCTCAAACCAGTTAAAACCACTTGCATTCTCCTAATCAGCGGCTTATGTTCATAATTGTGCAGTTTTACAAGCTTTCTTGCTAGTTTTTGAGATCCAAGCAAATTTGTGGAACTCCGACTTACTTGAGTTGCGCAACTCTTCTCTCTCCTAGCTTTCCATTTTCCAGGTAATTTGAGTAGGTATAACTTCGTGTACTTAGATATGTCTTCTGCCTCAAACTCCCAAAATGACTCTAAGTTCCCTTCTTCCATGTCCGATAGCGATTTTAGTTCCGGTAGGTCATATACTGTTAGTCCACACTCTCTTTATTACCGTCAAATTCACCGGTAGTGGACATAGCTTGTGAACGTAAGACCAAGTCCGGTATGGACTGTAGTACCTCTGGTAGGGCTGAGCTTTCGGCCTCTGAACCGACAAACCCTAATCCTAATTCTCTAGTTTTGAACATTTCTCCTCTATCCGTTCGTAATATCCCTCCTTTCCATTATGGTCCTTACGACAGCATGATAGGATTGGCCGAGAAGTGTCCTGAACTTTTCCCTCCAAAGGTCGGCCTCTCTAATATTGTGTCGATGAAGAGGACTCAATAAGCTACGGTATCTTGGATGAGGATGAAGGGGATGATGGAGGGTCTGCTGATGAGGACGATATTAATGAGGACGACATCCTCAACGTCGAGTTGGCCATGATAGAGGATGATGAGGCCAGCGACATTGAAGTAGACGAAGATGTTGAGAAACCTCCAAACATTATAGAGGACGATGATGATGATACTCTTAATGACCCCTTTATGCCGGTATGCGAGAATGGGAGTCCGACCTTCGTGTAGATTAATGACAAGTGGAAGGTAACTTGTATCCAGCACCGATTATGCTGCAACGGACAAGTAACTTTTGCCTTCCCTGAGGGTTATGAGATGATTTTACCGTCTTCGGGATGCCGGGTGACTGACTGCCCTCCTGGTCATGAGACAGTGTATACTCATCAATTGAACTTTGGGCTGAGGTTTCCCCTGGACCCCTTTATTGTCAATATTCTCATCGACTTCAACATCTTCCTTGCCAAACTAACACCTCTAGCTTGGCGCAGCTTAATAGCTTATGCATGGACAATGCGCTTCAAGAAGTTTTCATAAACGCTGAACCCTTTCGGGAAGCTACATTCGCTGAGGGGAGATGGCTCAGCCAAAGGTAAGGGTAAGAGGTCAAGGGCCGAAAAGGAAGATGGCCAAGGGGGAGGGTGGTTGTCTCCATACACCCGTCCTAAGAAGCTCACATCTCTGAAGGAGTGGCAGTTTAGGTTTTTCTGGTTGAATTAAGATAAGGTTTTATGGAGGAGGCCCATGGCCACCGGGAGTTTGAGACGTCGATCGAAGGCGTGACTCTTGATGACGGGGTAACTAAGGCCGATATTGTCAATGCTGATCCCCGCTTCGAGTTTGAGGAGCCTAAAGACAAGGCCGTCAACACAGACGAGGCCGCCAACAAAGAGGTTAATATCTCAGATGTTGCCAAGGGTCCTGACAGTGATGAGGTAGCCAACAACGAGGCTAAGGGTCCTCTCCGCGAGGAGGCCATCAATATTTATTAAGGTGTCGGCCAGTATCCCCCTTATGCTTCTCCATGTTCTTGAGGACTCCCTGATGGTTGTGAATGGTCTCAAAGCTTCTTTTTCCTTATGCTTATTCCTTTATACTCTTCCCAGTTTTTAATTTTTGTAAAGACAATTATGAAATGAAATTATTTTGCCCAATTTTGGTGTCGGTTTATTTATTTCTTTCTGGATTCATCTGTGTTTGCCACGGGTTTTTTAAAAGTGAATGTACTTTGGTCTTCCTAAGTGATCATTCACCCTTAGGCCCTGTTCTTTTGGACTTATTTTCAGTTCAGTTCAGTTTATTATTATTATTATTATTATTATTATTATTATTATTATTATTATTATTATTATTATTATTATTATTATTATTATTATTATTATTATTATTATTATTATTATTATTATGATTATTATTATTATTATTATTATTATTATTATTATTATTATTATAATAATAATAATAATTATTATTATTGTTATTATTGTTATTATTGTTATTATTGTTATTATTATTATTATTATTATTATTATTATTATTATTATTATTATTATTATTATTATTATTATTATTATTATTATTATTATTATTATTATTATTATTATTATTATTTTTATTGTTTAGTCTTCTTGTCCAACAAGTAAGCTATAGGCTGAACTTTCTTGTCTAGCAAGTAATCCCTTAGATGTTTTTCACTTGGAGACTTGTGCAACAATGGCTGAATGTGCTTTGTCCGAGCCTCAGCTTCGTTCCCGAACCTGCAAAAAAGGGATCCACCCTGGAGGTTTGGGTGGTGGTTCCCCCTCTGAAGCTTAAGTCAGGTATTAGGAGTTGTAAGAAGAAAAGTAGAGATATAGAGAGAAAGTGAGAGAGTAGTTTATCAGAGTAACTTTGCACTGTTTGCATTGAATGTCTTTCTCCTGATTTCAGGGGTATATATAGTGATAGTGGTATGACAGCTAACCTTAAAAGTTTTCCCTAGAATAGTGGCACCTGATTGGCTAATTACACTTGGCAAGTTAGGATTTGTGATGGTTTATCAACCAATCACCTCCAGCCACCTTCAAGGGCTTGGGCTCTGACCAACTTTTGGGCCAGAGAGGTGCTTTTTCTCCCAATTGGACACAGCCCAAGGTTTAAACCCTTTTTCTTGTTTTTAGTATGAGAAAAACAAGAAGACACGTGTACGGCTCTGGGGAGCCCAAGTGTCTCTAAAGGAGCCGTAGATTTTTAGGCTACAACATTTGCCCCTAAAAGGATTTTCACTGTTGGCCTATCTAACGGTTAATACCCTTTTACTCAAGGTAGTTTACTCAAATTCAAAAAAGAGGCAATGACACGGCCTTTTCTGGGATTTACCGGTCATATTCGACCGTTTTAGGCTCTTTCGGTCATCCTTAACCGGCTCAACGGGTTTCTTACCCCCCTATATATATCCTTGGTGTGACCTCATTAAATCATTTCACACCTTGAGAGAATTTTTCTAGAGAGAGAAACTCTGCACATTTTTTCGAGAGAGAGAGAGATCGTCCAATCTCAGTCTTCTTCACCGAATCATCCAGGCGTTTCATCAGGTATCTTTTCTTTGTTCTTTACACTATTCTTTTATTCTTCATTTTTTCTTAGAAAATCAATAAAATGGAATCTTCTTCTTCGTCAAATAATCCCAGCCGACCAAGAGCTTGTCTTAACCCTAGAACCGAGAGTATTTCCTCTTCGGCGCATTCTAGAGTTGGGCCTCTTCTGGCCGAGTACATATTTTTTTATAGTTTTGGCCGAGAAAGTCAGACGGCCCAGTCTTTACCTGTGCAGGGTAATCTGGCGCGCGCCAAGCAAACGGCCCGTCTAAGACGAAAGGTAATACTACCATCAAGTTGTTTAGACATAGAGGAATCTACTGGACGAGTTCCAGATGAGGTGAGGGAGGCCCAAAGTGCTGAGCCTTTGGGCGGGCCCCCTTCCCCTGACCGCAGCTTCAAAGACCCCCATCCTGAGGCCAGTCCTTCTGGCCGGGACGTCAATATGGAGGAAACCGGCGAGGACAATGACGGCAGTGAGTCTGGCGCTGTCGATGAGTTGGATGACGCCTCTACTACCTCGTCTGAGATTAGGAGACGCTTAGGTCCCCTTTCTGACCCTGCGTTCATTTTGGTCAATCGTAAATGGTTAGAGAAGATAGGACCTGACCCTAATTATTTGTCCAATTATATGCCCATGCCGGGCTTCTCTTTCGTCATCCCAAATAAGGAGGCCACCATTTTGAGTGTTCCCAAACACCACTTAGCTGTTTACAAGTTGGCCTTTGACGCGGGATTAAGGTTCCCCCTTCATGATTTTATAGAACAAGTACTTCGGTATTACAACATCGGCCACAACCAGCTGGCGCCTAATGCCTGGCACAACGTTCTTACTTTCATAGCCGTGACTGCCGCGCGGCCCGGCTCTTTTCTCTCAAGCCTTCACCCCCATTCACTATGCGGCCAAGGTTCCCGGTGCCGTGGCCGGGACGTGGCTCAGCATCTGCAACCGCCCTGGCTTTCTCACCGCTTGGGGTAAACCGTCGAAGATGCATGACTGGAAACCGGACTTCATCTTCCTACGAGCGGCCAACGACTACGCCACTAAGGGCTATCGATTTTATAATCGAGCCGTCACAAATACTGGACGAACGCAGTCCTGGCTGGAGTTGGAAGACCATTATGACGAGGAGGTAGTGGAGTACTTTAGAATAAAGGAGTATTCCAAGCCCGGCCAAAAGTCTTTTAAAGGTCCAGCTAACTGGATACCTTTTAAGGAAATGTTTTATAACTATGATTTCTTGGTTGCTGCCGGTTAGACCTGTTCAATGGGTCGGGTCCCCAAAAAAAGCCCTTGACCCGACCCTATATTATAGGGTCATGACCCGACCCAATTAAAATAGGGTCGGGTCGTACAGGGTCTGACCCTAATAATGCATTAGCGGGTCGGGTCAGGTCAAAAAAGGGTCACTTTTGTTTTGTACAAAGAACCACTTCTTCTTCTCTCTCTTTGCACTGGGTTTTAGGTCTTCCATAGTAGCTCAACGCAAAAGCAGCTAAAATATCTCCCTTGTTTAAGATTTCTTCTTCAGGTATTTCTCTCTCTTTTAATTACTTAATTTCATATTGCTTGCGAAATTTTTCGTTTTCGCTAAATAAACGGGGAGGAGAGAGAAAATGGGTAAAATTGAAAGCAGAAGAAGATGAATATGAAGGGTTTTCTCAAAAAATGAAATCGAGAGGAGAGAGAAATTGTGGGCTACCGGCTACAAAACCTGAATCTATTTAACCAAATCAGTTGGTGAAGTTTCAAGAATATTTCCGACGATTTTTTTCCAAATTTAGTTTCCCTGTAATATGTTACTGTCAATAGTACCATACTGCCATTGCTATTATGTTCCCCATGCTCAGGGATGAATATTAGAAGTTGATAACACCATACTGGGAATATCACTTGCAAAAGTAATTGCTATTACTTTGGCATTGCATTTGCTCACACATCAGTTCTCTCCTCTCACCTTCTGATTAACTTATTATTTGGCATTTCTTTTCTGTTCTTAATAAATAGGGTCAGGGTCGGGCCAGGTCGGTCTAGCCCTTGACCCGACCCGGCCCGCTAACAATGACCTCAAACCCGACCTGACCCGACCCTTATACAGCATGGCCCGACCCGGCCCATTGAACAGGTCTACTGCCGGTGTAACGCCCTGTAATTTAATATAATTCTAATAATGAAACACTACATGATAGTACCCGGATCGAACCAAATATTACATCTTTTATTTATTATTATATATAATATAGAGTTTACAGGACATTACTGCCGTATTCCTAATAATAGAAATACTAGGCGAAAACAAAATAAAACATGATACTAAATAAAAAAAACAAAAAAAAAACAAGATAACAACATATAGTATATTAGTCCTAATATTTTATATTCCTCACTCCTCCCATTCCTATCACTGGTACCTGAAAACAAAATATTTTATAACAGTCAACCCAAAAGGGTCCAGTACATTCCCAATACCATGTAAAAACACTTTGCAGATAATTATATAAAATAATCAGTTACGATTATATAAAATCATTTGTTATAGTTTCTCCCGACAAATCTCGTGTGCACACCCCTACAATGACGTACGTCACTCCGGATAATATTTTCAGGCCTTTAGCCTCTCCTGATACTTCCGTGTGCGCACCCCTACAATGACGTACGTCACTCCATATATAATTCATTCCTCCAACACAAACCACGAACCTCCATTTTATAATACCACGAACCTCCATTTTACAATACCACGAACCTCCATTTCATAATACCACGAACCTCCATTATACAATACCGATAACCTCGATTTCATTTTATCACAGCAACATCTTTATATAACATCATTATTACCACATATGATAGTATTTTTAGAATCACCTTGTATATAAATCATAATGTGACAAATACCATTTGCATTATAAACACATTATTTACAAACCACAATATACCTTTACTATTAAGGTAAAACTATTACTATTAGTTTATCTAAAAAGGTTAATATAACAATACATTATAGCAAAACAACATTATGAAGGGTATTCAAGAATGTACCTTAATAAGGTGTGTTTAACCAAATTTCACAATATGTCTCTCACTCTCTTTTTTTTGTATCTTTGTTATTTTTATGTCGCTCATATCAAGCATTACTACTGCATGTATTTATAGGGATTTAGGGGAAGAAAATATCAATTTGGGTTTTTATACTGAAGTCGGTTAACATGATAAACATGCATGCAAAGTCAACTATGATAAACATGAGAATTACTTGTATCAAAAACTTACGTAAATATAGATGGGTATGTTGGATTTTATCACAATATCTATAATGCAAGAATCAATTGGCAATGGCCAAGTGTAGTGAATGGTTTAATCCGAAACCCACTAATATTGTATCTTACATATTGTCTTAAAATGGGTAACGACTGTCCGTCCTTAGGTAAAGTTATTAGTGACGATTCTAAAAAGTAAACTAGGTTGTCATTAGCTTCACCGTTTATAAGTTAGGAGCATTGTGGGTTTATGCAGTACTTACTAAAAATCCTACTAGATATATTTATAAGCTCATAAACTAGTAATTGATAATTTTATTAATCTTTGACCCTTAAAGTACTTTATAAACTATAATGTTAATATAAATGATATATGTATTCACATATAACTTGCCCTGAGCAAATGCACACAGCCAAGGAAACACATAACTTCATCTAAAATAATCATATAAATGACAAAATAACGTATATAAGATCTTAGGGACTAGTTTATCTTATAATAATACTTTAACCTTCAATCCCTTACTAATAATAAATATATATATATTTTTTCCTGGTTATTACATTATCCCCTCTTTAAAAGAAGTTTCGTCCCCGAAACTTAAAGTTAAATTACCTTAAAATATGTGTGGGTACTTGTCTCGCATATCCTGTTCGACTTCCCATGTAGCTTCTATTTTGACGTGATTAGACCATAACACCTTTACTAACGGAATTACTTTGTTGCGTAGTACCTTATCTTTATGATCTAGAACTTGAACAGGTTGCTCTTCATAAGTCAAATCTTCTCCAACTCGAACAGGGGGTATTTTAATGACATGGGATGGGTCTGGTACATATCGACGTAAAAGTGAAACGTGAAACACATCATGTATTCGAGAAAATTCACTAGGGAGTGCTAATCGGTAAGCTACGTTTCCAATTTTCTCGATAATCTCAAATGGCCCAATGTATCTAGGACGAAGTTTTCTTGCTTTGCCAAACCTTACTACTCCTTTGGTAGGGGAAACTTTTAGAAATACTGACTCACCTACAGAAAATTCTACATGTCTTCGTTTAAGGTCAGCATAACTTTTCTGATGACTTTGTGCAGTTCTCATTTTATCCTGAATGATTCGAACCTTGTTAGATGTTTCTTGTATCATTTCAGGTCCGATTATCTTTGATTCATCTATGTCGCTCCAACATAGAGGGGTTCTACATTTCCGTCCATATAGAGCTTCGTAAGGTGCCATCTCAATGCTAGCATGGTAACTATTGTTATAGGAGAATTCTATTAATGGCAAATACTTTTCCCATGAACCTTTGAATTCTAAGACACAAGCTCGTAACAAGTCTTCTAAAGTTTGAATTGTTCTCTCAGTCTGGCCATCTGTAGCTAGGTGAAAGGCTGTGCTAATGTTCAGTTGTGTACCCAATGCTTTCTGTAGCTTTTGCCAAAACTTGAACACATATCGGGAATCTCGATCAGACACAATAAAGCTAGGTACTCCATGAAGTCTAATAATCTCTTCAACATACTTTCTTGCTAATCGCTTAAGATCCCAAGTATTATGAATCGCTAAGAAATGAGCACTTTTTGTAAGCCTATCCACTATAACCCATATAGAATTCATTCCTTGAGGAGTTGTTGGTAACCCCATAACAAAATCCATTGCTATTGACTCCCATTTCCAAGTGGGTATATCCAAAGGCTGCAAAAGTCCTGAAGGGCGCTGATGTTCTATTTTTACTTGTTGGCAAGTCAGACATTTGGCAACGAATTCTGCAATTTCTTGCTTCATGTTACTCCACCAAAACATACCACAAAGATCTTTATACATCTTATTTCCACCTAGATGTACCGAGTAAAGGGTATTATGTGCTTCATTCATGATTCTCCTTTTTAAATCTATCTGATTCGGTACACACAATCGTCCTTGAAAACGAAGTGATCCATCATCTTGTATCACAAAACCCGTCTCTTTCCCAATCAACACTCTTTCATGAATCTTTTCTAATTGTGGATCTGTTTTCAGCAACTCCTTAATTTCTTCACTCAAGGTCGGTTTGATTTCTAAGGCTGCTAAATATCCTTCCAGATCACCTACAATCAACTCAATTTCTAACCTCTGAAGTTCTCTTTGGGTAACAGGCTGAATGGTAAGTGAGTTAAGGGTTGCGTAATTTTTCCGACTAAGAGCATCGGCTACCACATTGGCCTTTCCAGGGTGATATTGAATATCCAACTCATAATCCTTTATAAATTCTAACCACCTTCGTTGTCTCATGTTTATATCTTTCTGGGTGAAAATGTATTTAAGGCTTTTATGATCTGTGTAAATTTTACACTTAACCCCATATAGATAATGTCTCCAAATTTTCAATGCAAAAATAATGGCGGCAAGTTCAAGGTCATGGGTAGGGTAATTCACGCTCGTGAGGTTTTAACGACGAGATGCATAAGCTATCACTTTCCCATGTTGCATCAACACACATCCCAACCCTTGTCTAGAGGCATCACTATATATTTCTAAACCTTCGGTACCACTAGGAAGAGTAAGAATTGGAGCTGTGGTAAGACGAAATTTCAGTTCTTGGAATGCTACTTCACACTTTTCACTCCACTCAAACTTTGTAATTTTTCTTATGAGGTTTGTGATAGGTTGAGCAATTCGGGAAAAGTTTTCCACAAATCGACGGTAATATCCTGCTAACCCTAGGAAACTTCGTACTTCTGACACATTGGTGGGTCGAGGCCAATTAATGATTGCTTCTACTTTCTGGGAATCTACTTGCACACCTTCTCTAGACACAACATGCCCTAGAAATGCTATTTTATCTAACCAAAATTCACACTTTTTAAATTTTGCAAATTACTGGTTCTTTCTAAGAGTTTCCAGAACTATTCTCAAATGTTCCTCGTGCTCTTTCTTATCTTTGGAATACACTAAAATATCATCAATAAACACAATAACAAAATAATCTAGATAAGGTCTGAAAACTCTATTCATAAGGTCCATAAATACAGCTGGGGCATTGGTAAGACCAAAAGGCATAACAAGAAACTCATAATGTCCATACCTCGTTCTAAAAGCAGTTTTTTTGGAATATCTAAAGGTATGATTCTTAATTGATGGTATCCAGATCGTAAGTCTATCTTTGAAGATACCGACGCACCTTGTAATTGGTAAAAAAGGTCATCAATACGAGGCAAAGGATATTTATTTTTAATGGTTATCTTGTTAAGTTCTCTATAGTCTATACATAACCTTAGGGATTTTTTTTTTCTTTACAAATAAAACGGGTGCTCCCCATAGTGATAGACTCGGTCTAATATATCCTTTTTCCAATAACTCATCAAATTGTATCTTTAATTCCTTTAATTCTGCGGGTGCCATTCTATATGGTGCTTTTGAGATAGGTGCTACCCCAGGTACTAATTCAATGGCATATTTACAATTTCCTCAGCAAAGACATCTTGGAATTTTTTTAACAATAGGGATGTCAGAGATTTTAGGTTCAGATTTTTCATCACAAAGGTATCCTTCACAACCTTGTCTCAACATCTTTTGTGCTTAAAGAAAAGAAATGATTCTAGATTCTGGTGTTGTCTTATTATTCTGAAATGTGACTATCTTTTCTTCAAAATTTACTAAGGTTACATACTGCTTTTGACAGTCTACTATGGCACGGTGTTTATTCATCCAATCCATTCCTAAGATAACATCAAATCCCTTAAGGTCAAATTGAATTAGGTCAGCATGAAATATATTTCCCTCTATGCTTAAAGGACAATTTTTATATATAGTTTGACACGGGACAATATTTGCTGTAGGGAGGCTAATGCAAAATTCTAAATTTGACTCACTAGGATTCAAATGCAGATTTTTAGACATGGTAATGGATATAAACGAATGGGATGCTCCGGTATCAAATAAAACATGTATCGGGAAAGAGTGTATAGAAATGTTACCCGTAACTACGTCACTTCAGTTTTCGACCTCTTGTGGATTTATCATAAATTATCGTCTCTTTCAAAGGCCAACAACTCTCCAGCTAGTTGATCAAAGGTCGGAGTCCACCGTGGTCTTCCTAGTCCAAACCTTAAGTACTTCTCCCAATTTGGAAAACCATTAACAAGTAGGTCACTATACTTATTCTTAAAGGAGTCCCACGAGGCATTCATTGGAAGTGTTTCTATTAAAGCAAAAGTAAAATAGGGTGCAGTTATTCCACATTCAGGGTAGGGAGTATTAAACTCATCAATAGATCTCGCTAAACGATTAATATGATCCATAACACTATAATCAAGAATAATATCTAGTCATGTGGACTTATTGGTCCTGCCACTCTAAGTTGATAAAAACACACAATAAATATCACGCCATAACATTAATAGGCAATAAACTATAGATACCCCAACCCTTTCTCTCAAATAGGTTACCAACATAATTATAAATCCCTCCGTCCCAGAATACTCTTGACACTTATCAAGGCACGTAGTTTTAGATGATAAGTTGCTGTTTCGTTATCAATTGTTTTATTTATTAAAAAGTAGATGTGATAGGAGTTAGTAGTTAGTAAAAGTAGTATTATTTTATTTTAAGGAGAGAGAATGTGGGCCATGGTTAGAGTTGGTATGTAATAGGAGTGATATTATTTTATTTGGAGGAGAGAGAGTGTGGGCCAATGTTTAAAAGGTAGAAAGATTAAAATAATAGTGGGTCATATCCAAAAATAGAAGTGTAAAGAGTATTGTGGGACAGATGAAAAAGGAAAGTGTAAAGAGTATTCTGGGACGGAGGGAGTAATATTTTATTACATTCACTTTTTATTTGTAATATTATATTATTTTTAAAAGTGGCTTGGATACCAAACTGTAACGCCCTGTAATTTAATATAATTCTAATAATGAAACACTACATGATAGTACCAGGATCGAACCAAATATTACATCTTTTATTTATTATTATATATAATATAGAGTTTACAGGACATTACTGCTGTATTCCTAATAATAGAAATACTAGGCGAAAACAAAATAAAACATGATACTAAATAAAAAAAATAAAAAAAAACAAGATAACAACATATAGTATATTAGTCCTAATATTTTATATTCCTCACTCCTGCCCATTCCCATCACTGGTACCTGAAAACAAAATATTTTATAACAGTCAACCCAAAAGGGTCCAGTACATTCCCAATACCATGTAAAAACACTTTGCAGATAATTATATAAAATAATCAGTTACGATTATATAAAATCATTTGTTATAGTTTCTCCCGACAAATCTCGTGTGCACACCCCTACAATGACGTACGTCACTCCGGATAATATTTTCAGGCCTTTAGCCTCTCCTGATACTTCCGTGTGCACACCCCTACAATGACGTACGTTACTCCATATATAATTCATTCCTCCAACACAAACCACGAACCTCCATTTTATAATATTACGAACCTCCATTTTACAATACCACGAACCTCCATTTCATAATACCACGAACCTCCATTTTACAATACCACGAACCTCCATTTCATTTTATCACATCAACATCTTTATATAACATCATTATTACCACATATGATAGTATTTTTAGAATCACCTTGTATATAAATCATAATGTGACAAATACCATTTGCATTATAAACACATTATTTACAAACCACAATATACCTTTACTATTAAGGCAAAACTATTACTATTTGTTTATCTAAAAAGGTTAATATAACAATACATTATAGCAAAACAACATTTGGAAGGGTATTCAAGAATGTACCTTAATAAGGTGTGTTTAACCAAATTTCACAATATGTCTCTCACTCTCTTTTTTTGTATCTTTGTTATTTTTATGTTGCTCATATCAAGCATTACTACTGCATGTATTTATAGGGATTTAGGGGAAGAAAATATCAATTTGGGTTTTGATACTGAAGTCGGTTAACATGATAAACATGCATGCAAAGTCAACTATGATAAACATGAGAATTACTTGTATCAAAAACTTACGTAAATATAGATGGGTATGTTGGATTTTATCACAATATCTATAATGCAAGAATCAATTGGCAATGGCCAAGTGTAGTGAATGGTTTAATCCGAAACCCACTAATATTGTATCTTACATATTGTCTTAAAATGGGTAGCGACTGTCCGTCCTTAGGTAAAGTTATTAGTGACGATTCTAAAAAGTAAACTAGGTTGGTCATTAGCTTCACCGTTTATAAGTTAGGAGCATTGTGGGTTTATGCAGTACTTACTAAAAATCCTACTAGATATATTTATAAGCTCATAAACTAGTAATTGATAATTTTATTAATCTTTGACCCTTAAAGTACTTTATAAACTATAATGTTAATATAAATGATATATGTATGCACATATAACTTGCCCTGAGCAAATGCACAAAGCCAAGGAAACACATAACTTCATCTAAAATAATCATATAAATGACAAAATAACGTATATAAGATCTTAGGGACTAGTTTATCTTATAATAATACTTTAACCTTCAATCCCTTATTAATTATAAATATATATATATTTTTTCCTGGTTATTACAGCCGGCTTGCGTTTGGCCGAAGATAAAGGTATACATTCAAAACCTCCAAGTAACATGCCTCGTCCTTAAACCAAGTCAGACTAATTCCTTTACTTCTTATTGCAGATCCAGCCAGAGCTCGTCTCAAAAATTCTTGGACGGGAGATATCAGCATGTCTAAATTTACTGATAACTTATGGAAGGAGTTCGCCAAGAGCAGCACCGAGAAGAGGGCTGAAACACTTGTATTTTTATTTTTATTTTTTAAGACGAGGATCATTCTGACTCGTCAAGAATTGACTTTCAACCCTTGGACGAGAAGGGCCTAAAGAAGATAGGCGTCCATGCTTAGACGATCACCCTCTTTGGGCCATTCTCGTCTGAGATACTGAACAGCTTTGGACGAGAATCACCCGAAGAAGGAAGGCGTCCATGCTTGGACGGCCACCTTCTTTGGGCCCTTCTCATCCGAGATACTGATTGGCCTCGGACGAGGGTCATTCTAGTTCGTCTAGGTTGAATCCCAATCCATGGGCGTGTACCACCCGATGAAGGAGCGCGTCCATGATTGGACAGCCACCTTCTTTGGGCCCTTCTCGTCTGAGCTACTTTAAGTTCCAATACCGCCGAAGAGCTGATTTCCAGTCCTTAGACGACAATCATTTTAGTCCGTCCAATTTTGGACGGCCTCCTTCTTTGCGTCACTTTCGCCTGTGCTTAAACTACTTTGGACGAGGTTCCCTTAGGAAAGGGGTTGTCCTTTCTAGGACGTCTTCCTTCTTTGGGTGATTCTCGTCCGAAGCCTTATAATTATTTTATAGCTTTTGCTCTTTGGACGACCCGTATAATGACTTGTTCATGTTTTGTAGAAAAATGCTCCTACCAACAAACTTCCGCATGGGAAGTCTTCATCGTCCAAAAAGAGGCCTACACCGGCCGCAGACTAGCCTCCAGCAAAAAAGCCTAAGGGCTTTTCAAGGAAGAAGCCGGAGAAGACTACTCCGGCTGGAAAAGAAGTTGGGGAGAAAGCTATGCTTCCCCCGAAGGACAAGGTCCTGAAGGAGGAGCCTTCTGCTGCTGCCCCTGCCGTTGGGGAGAAAAGTGAGGCTCCCGCTGATCAGCTGATCCAACGGAGACCAAACCAGAGTCTGCTTTGGCACTGGTAATTCCGGAGGCGGCGACGGCTACTGACAACTTCCCGGGCTTCAGTGGCTCGGTGGCGAAGCTGATCTCTCAGATGCCGCTATCCGTCAGGACGGCATCCTTATCGTCGGGTGAGTCATATTACCCAAATAGAGTTAGGACGGTGCCGGTCGGCGGACGGTCCATGAGTCCGTCCAACTGACAAGCCATAGTCTTTCCCATCAAGAGAACTGACTCCCCCCCTCTTTCAGATAAGGGCAAAGGACTAGATTTACCCACAGGTACTCCCACAATAGACTCGGACGAGGAGTCTTCTGCTGCTTTTGCCAAAATGTCAAAAGTTGAGCGTGATCGGCTCAAGCAGGAGCTGTTCAAATTTACCCTGAATCCTACATAAAAGGATTGAGGGGGGCATCAGCTGGGCATGTGGGCTACATGTCACAACTTGCTGCTGAGATATAATCTGCTGCCGATTTTGTTTTATACTTGTACAGATAATTTTTTCTTTTCTGACTCGTCTAATAACTTGCTTTGTTTTCATTGTTCCAGCTTTTTTCCCGCTGTATGCGGACTGAAGAGTGGGCGAGGGAGCTTAGAAAGGAAAATAAGCAACTCGTCCACCTGGCTACGACGGCTGGGGACAAGGCCATCCATGACATTGAGATGGTTAATACTCTCCACCGCCAATCGCTGGAGGCTTTGGAGAAGAGATCAGCACTCCTGGAGTCCGAAAACAAGAACTATCTTGTTACTATCAACCAGTTGTTCAATGAACAAAGCCGACTGCAATTGGTCGTAGACACCATCTCAGCTGAGTTGAAGGGCGAAAGGGATATTGCACTTCTGGCCGCAGCCCAACTGAGGAGGGAAAATATGATCCTAAGGGGTAAGAATGCCCGTCTGCAAAAGGAAGCGGCCCAGGACTTCAATGACGCCAAAGAAGGCTTGAGTCAAGTCATTGAGACGTCTAAATACCGGGCTGTCAAAGCTTTTGAGAAGCTGGCCGAGCCTAGTGAGGTCCCCAGCTTTGTGCGGCGTCTGGAATTTCAAGAGAGCGTTCACCGTGCAATGGTGTCTGCTGAAGAACCTCCTGAGTTCACGGAGTTGGACGAAGAGGGTGCGGACGAGGAAGAAACCCCTGAGGACGACCAAGAAGCTCCCAAAGAAGGAGATGTCTAGCTTTATAGGTTTATTTTTCTAAGTTTCTTGGCTTGTTGCCGTCGTAGCTTTGTCTCTTCTAGCTTTATACTTAAGCTGTAATATTTTGACAAGTATATAATGAAATTGCCTTTTGCCAATTGCTTGTCCTTTCTTTTATTGCACTCAAATTTTCATCAAATATAAATGAGACTCGTCCATCACCTTTTGAACGCATTTCCAACTTAGACAGCAAGTACTGATGAGACTTGTCCTGACTTTTGGATGATCTACAAGCTTATAAAAAGTATCATCCTTGTCTTTGGACGATCGTAAAACATTCCCAAATGTAGCCAAGTATAAGATGAGACTCGTCCTGACTTATGGACGATCTGCAAGCTAAAAAAAAAAAGTTTCATCCTTGTCTTTGGACGATCGCAAAACATTCCAAAATGTAGCCAAGTATAAGATGAGACTCGTCCTGACTTTTGGACGGTCTGCAAACTTGGACGAGTCTTGACTCAAGAAGGAAAGCGGCCGATATAATGCGGTTTATGGACGAGCCACGCTTTTGCCGGCTTTCTTGAGGGTGCAACACTCGTCTTGAAGTAACAAACTCTTACTAGGGGTTTTATTGCCTAGGTCGTTCTGGCCTTTGGACGACCCTGACTTCCCTGAAAAGAGGTCAAGGATAACCATGGTTCGTCCTATATACTTGACTCGTCCTTACAAATTTCATGGTGTATAGCGTTATCCCCCCCTTCTTGGGCTTAGCTCTTCCTTGTATTATGGACGAGCCATGCACCAAGAAGGGGACGAGCCATGCACCAAGAAGGAGAGCGACCAACATGGACCAAGCCTACTGTAATTGTTTTGGACGAGCCTTAGAATTTTCGGAAGAACCATGCTGTGGCCGGCTTCCTTGAGGGAGCGACACTCGTCATGAAGTAGTGATCCCTTACTAGGGTCTTTACTACCTAGCTGACCGTGCATTTGAAAGTAAGTATCCTTTACTAAGGGCTTATTTCAGGCCAGCTTTCTCTTAGAGACTTTGACGTTTCTCTTACTAGAGATTTTTGTCAATTTGCTGCCAATTATGTGTTTGAACGTTTAGGTTGTTACACTTTGGCCGGTATTTTCGAGGGAATGATGTTCGGCAGAGAAGTGAGCATTTTTTACACTCTATTTGTCTTTGTAATTTTGTCCAAGTTGCTGTCACTTTTAGACTAATAACAGATTTAATGCCCCAAAGTGAACCAACTTGGTAAAAAAAAAACAAAGGCGAGAAGAAAGTAGGAATTGTATTATATGAATTTTGCTTGACTAAAGGTCAAGTTACATGTATACAATTCTTTTTCTCTTGCTTGTGCCGTGGCACTTTGGAGTGATTACAAACTACTGGCCAGTTTCTTGGCGATTAAATGAGTTAGACGTGGTACTTCTTCAAAGTATCTGAGTTCCAAGTGCGCTGTATTGGTCGTCCATCCAGATCTTGGAGACGAAAAGTTCCGCTTCGCACCTCTTCGACAATCAGATAGGGTCCTTCCCAATTTGGTGTTAGCTTTCCTAACTCTTTAGCTCGTCCAACCGCCTCCATCTTCCTTAGAACCAGATCCCCCACCTTGAGTGGTCGTCTAGCGACTCTCTTGTTAAACTCCCGAGCCATTCGCAGCTTGTACAATTGCATTCTTAGCAAGGCATTGCCCCTGACTTCTGGTACTTGGTCCAAAGCCGTGCGCAATGCAGCCCAGTTGGCATCTTTCGTGTACAGCATGACTCTAAGGGTGGGTTCTTCAATTTCAATGGGCAAGACAGCTTTAGTGCCATAAACTAACATGAAGGGTGTCTCCCCTGTAGAATTTTTGGCGGTTGTTCAGATGGACCATAAGACTAGCTTTAGTTCTTCAACCCATTGTCCCTTGGCATTATCCAACTTCCTTTTTATTCCATTCGATAAAATCTTGTTGAAGGACTCTACTTGCCCATTGGCTTGTGGGTGGGCGACTGCAGCGAAGTGAGCTTTGATTTCTCTTTCTGCCAACCAATCTCGCCCTAGGCGTTTCGAACAAAGGGACCATTATCAAAGACGATGGACTGTGGCATGCCAAAACGACTTATAATGCTTTTCCAAATAAAGCCCTTGACGTCGCTCGTTGTTATGCCCCGCATGGCTTCAGCCTCTATCCATTTAGTGAAGTAGTCCACAACTACTATCACAAACTTCTTTTGCCCAGCGGCCACCGGGAAAGGTCCTAAGATATCCATGCCCCATTTGGCAAAAGGTAGAGGGAACAAGATGGGACTTAAGTAGTTGGACGGCTTCTGATGCAAATTTCTATGCTTCTGACAACTGTCGCACTTCTTTGCATAGATGAGGGCATCCTCCTTTAAGGTAGGCCAGTAATACCCCGTCCTTAAAGTCTTTTCTCCCAATGCTCTTCCCCCAATGTGAGATGCACAAGCTCCTTCATAGAGTTCCTTCAGAACCCCTAGGCCATCTTCTCTGGTGATGCACTTGAGGAGAGGACAATTGAATGACTTCTTGTAAAGGGTCTCATCCCACAGCTCAAACCACTTGTCTCGAGCCTTCACGTACTTAGCCTCCACAGGGTCCGAAGGCAGCCGTCCTGTCTTCTTGTATTCTATTATTGGCTCCGTCCAAACTGCCCCTCGGCTAAGAAACATGATTTGCTCTTGGTCAATGCTCTTCTTTGGTTTAACTTCCCAAAACACTGTTCTTAGCGTATCACCTTCACCCGAGCTGGCCAATTTTGAGAGAGTGTATGCTTGATGATTTTCTGACCTTGGCACTTGGTCTAGAACAAATCGTTTCAAAGGCTCAATCTCATCTTTGATCAGACGCATATATTTGCCCATTGATGCTTCTTTACATTCAAAATCTCCATTGACTTGACTGACGACCAAGAGAGAGTCCGATTTGGCCTCAATTTCAAGAGCTCCTGCCGCTTTACACATTTTGATTCCAGCTAGAAGTGCTTCGTATTCAGCTTCGTTATTGGACGCTTGGAATTGGAATCTAAGCGCATATTCAAACTTGTCTCCTTCTGGAGATTGAAAAATGATTCCTGCCCCACATCCATTGACAGTGGATGATCCATCAACCATGAGCGTCCAATGCTTCCTCTCTTCAGCTGGATCAGATATTGGTTCTATAGTTGGCCGAGTAAGCTCAACTATAAAATCTGCCAAGGCCTGCCCCTTAATGGCTTTCCTTGGTTCAAATGATATATCAAACATGTTAAGCTCAACATCCCATTTCAACATCCGTCCCAGCGGCTTCTATCTTTGCAAAACTTGCTTCAAGGGTTGGGTCGAGATAGACGAGTATACTGTGAGCTAAGAAATAGGGGCTTAACTTTCTGCTGGCCATGACGAGGGCCAATCCAAACTTCTCGACTAGAGTGTACCTATTTTTCGCATCCTTGAGCACATGACTCACAAAGTGTATTGGAACTTGCACGGACTCTCTTTCGGCCAGCAGAACAACACTCACAGCCTGAGTGGACACAACCAAGTATACAAACAGTTTCTCCCCCTCGACTGGACTGACCAACCTAGGCAGCTGTCGAAGGTGATCTTTGACTTGCTGAAGCGCTTGCTCTGCTTCTGCTGTCCACTCAAACTTGGCCCTCTTCTTGATAGTAGCGAAAAAGTGATGGCACTTGCCGCCCGACTTAGACAAAAATCGTCCAAGAGCAGCTAATCAACCCGTCAATCGTTGAACTTCCTTTATCTTTGACGGGGATTTCATGCCTAGAATTGCTTGGATCTTTTCAGGGTTGGCTTCTATTCCCCTTTGATCTACAAAGAAGCCTAGGAACTTCCCCGACAAGACTCCAAAGACACATTTGATGGGGTTCAATCTTAGCTTGTATTTTCTAAGAGTTTCGAAAGTTTCTCTCAAATCACCAACATGATCTTCCTCTTGCCGACTCTTGACTATCATATCATCAATGTATGCTTCCATGTTTCTTCCCAACTGTGGCTGAAAGACAGTGTTAATCAGTCTTTGAAAGGTGGACGACGCATTACGGAGGCCAAAAGGCATCCTCAGCCAGCCATACAACCCTTTCTCAGTAATAAAGGACGTTTTGTCCAGATCCTCTGACCACATGAGAATCTGGTGAAAGCCTGAATAAGCGTCCATGAAGCTTAACAAAGCATGGCCGGCTGTGGAGTCCACCAGTCGATCCAACTTAGGCAAGGGGAAACTGTCCTTGAGACAAGCCTTGTTTAGATCGGTGTAGTCCACACACATCCTCCAAGTGCCATTAGGCTTTGGCACCATGACTACATTCGCCATCCATTCGGGATAATAAGTCTCTTTGATGAATTTTAATTCCAACAACTTCTGAACTTCTTGGTCGACCGCCTGGTTCCTGGCCGGTCCTAAATGCCTTTTCTTTTGATGAACAGGTTTTAAACTTGGATCGAAATTCAGCCGGTGGACGGCTATATCTGGATCGATTCCAGGCATTTCTTCAACACAATAAGCAAAAAACGTCTTGAAATTCTTTCAGCAAACTGATTAGGAGGCCACTCAACTCAGGAGAGAGGGAAGACCCAATCTTCAAGGTTCTTTCTAGACGAGCTTCATCCAAACAGACATCTTCTGGGACTTCCACCGGCTCTGGACGCTCTAGTCCCAGCCCCATAATGGCCATTACTTCTTCAGACGAGGGTGGCTCGTCCTTGACGGGCTCATACTTCCTTTTCTTGCTGGGGAGATGTTCAGACGTTTTCCTTGAGGGAGCAACCGGCGTCTGAGGGAGCTCGGTAGCCATCTGCAGCGAGGCCACTTGGTCCTTTATAATTTTAGACGTTCTCCTTTCGCCAGCAGCCCTCGTCTGGTCTTCATTGTCTGCTTTCCATGACGACGGCTTGAGGATAGTTCGGTAACATGCCCTAGCCGTCTGCTGATTTCCATACAAGGAGCCAATTTTGCCATCATCCCACTCAAACTTCATAAGCATCAAGTGAGTTACAATTACAGCTTTAACATGATTCAGTGTTGGCCGTCCAAGTATGACATTGTAGGCTGTCAAATCTCGGACAACCAAGAACTTGATAAACAGGGTTCGTGAAGCATCCTTTTCTCCTACTCGGACGGGCAAAGTAACGGTTCCCATAGGATGAATGATTCCTCCCCCAAAAGCCTATGATGGGGTGGTGGACGGGAACCAAGTTCTTCTCATCAAACTTTAATCTGGACAAGCAATCAGCACTAATGATGTCTGTTGAGCTTCCGGTGTCAATCAGAATTCTTCTTACTTTCAAGTTTGCTATCTTCATTTCTACAACCAAAGGGTCATCATGGGGAGTTCTCAGTTTCCCCCGATCTTGTTCACTAACTACCACTTTTGGGAAGGGCTCGGCCTTTGTCAGATCAGCTAGTAAGACTTGGCCGAGCTCCCTGAGGTAGTTCTTGTGCCCTCTATTGGTTGGTTCTCCAGTAGCAAACCCTCCTGAAATTACAAGGACAACATCCTCGTCCGTGCTTTCACTCTCTTTCTTCTTAGTCTGTCGTTCATCCTTCCTCTGAAACTTCCTTCCTCCTTGAGGCAAATAGGAGTTCATCTTTCCTTTCCGAGCTAGATCCTCCAAAGCTCTCTTAAGGTGCTTGCATTCATTGGTCTCATGACCGTATTCCTTGTGAAAGTGACAGTATTTGCTCTTGCTTATTGGTAACAAAGTGACTAGTAAATAAGAAACTGAGTTCAGTAAAATTATTGACTGAATTGGGTGGAAGATTGTTGAACCACTTCTGTGCTACTCCCTTCAGAATTGCGGGAAAGTTCTTACAACAAGTAGCATCATCCACTCCTTGGACATACATGTGATGCTTGTAAGCGGATAGGTGATCGTCTGGATCTGTTGTTCCATCAAAAGGTTCTATAGTAGGGAGTTTAACCTTTGGGAATGGGGGCGCTTCCATGATCCTGGCCGAGAATGAAGTGGGCCAGTTAATCCGGAGAGCTCCCAACTGTCCCTCAATGGGTGCGAACTCCTTACGATATTCCTTTATCACAGGATCAGATGAAGTGTTTGCAAGGACTGGTCGTCTATAAACTACGGGCTGAACCACCGTCCTCTCTTGTCTTGGATGGGCAAGAGAGAGGCTTAAACTTCGTCCTTCCATTCTGCTCAGCAACCTCAAAGGAGGATCCTTCAAGTATGGTGTAGAACCGGTCGCCGACTGTTGTAATGCAGCTGTTTTCTTCGCCTCTAGATACTCCCTGGTATCTGTTTCCATTCGGTGCCCGCTTGGACGAACATGATCCTGGGTCCTAACCACCAGGTTCCAGTCCATCTTCCTTCGCTGCTCACTAACTTCCTTCTGCTTTCCCTTAGCTGGTCTCCTAAAGGGTTCCTGACGAACAGGTCGACTAGGACCTGGACGATTTTCTTGGCAACGCCCCCTAAGAGGAGGTGGATTGTTAGCGGCTGGCTCAGGGTTAAGATGGAAAAACAGCATGTTGCTCTTGATCTGCTCCTGGACGACTGCTGCCATCTTAGTCTGAAAATCATTCAAGACGTTCTCAAGATGGGCAACAATCACTGGACGTTCAAGATTCTCCTGTATGACAGGTACTTGGCTTTGTCCAGTAACATTGATGATGGACGGAAGCCTATCCCTTCCTCGAGGCGGTCTCTCATGGTCTACTGTATCTTCGACATTGATTTGAAAACTTCGATTTCTAGCCACGTTGGACGATTGACAGTCAGTCATCGTTGCGTCTCCCCACAGACGACACCAAATGTTTAGTCTTCTTGTCCAACAAGTAAGCTATAGGCTGAACTTTCTTGTCTAGCAAGTAAACTAGTATCCCTAAATGTTCTTCACTTGGAGACTTGTGCAACAATGGCTGAATCTACTTTGTCCGAGCCTCAGCTTCGTTCCCGAACCTGCAAAAAAGGGACCCACCCTGGAGGTTTGGGTGGTGGTTCCCCCTCCGAAGCTTAAGTCAGGTATTAGGAGTTGTAAGAAGAAAAGTAGAGATAGAGAAAGAAAGTGAGAGAGTAGTTTTTCAGAGTAACTTTGCACTGTTTGTATTGAAAGCCCTTTCTCCTGATTTCAGGGGTATTTATAGTGGTAGTGGTATGACAGCTAACCTTAAAAATTGCCCTAGAATAGTGGCACCTGATTGGCTAAGCAATCAGACCATGACACTTGGCAAGTTAGGATTTGTGATGGTTTATCAACCAATCACCTGCAGCCACCTTCAAGGGCTTGGGCTCTGACCAACTTTTGGGCCAGAGAGGTGCTTTTTCTCCCAATTGGACACAACCCAAGGTTTAAACCCTTTTTCCTGTTTTTAGTATGAGAAGACACGTGTACGGCTCTAGGGAGCCCAAGTGTCTCTAAAGGAGCAATAGATTTTTAGGCTACAACAATTATTATTATTATCGTTATTATTATTATTATTAATTATTATTAATTATTATTATTATTATTAATATTAATATTATTAATTATTATTATTATTATTATTATTATTATTATTATTGTTGTAGCCTAAAATCTACGATTCCTCTAACGACACTTGGGCTCATCTGAGCCATACACGTGTCCCCCTGATGAATAGAGGAAAAAGATCTACCCTTTGGGCCAGGCTCAGATTGTTCAAAAGGCTGCCTTTCTGGCCCAAAAGGAAGTCAGAGGCCAGCCCTGTGAGGTGGCTGCAGGAGAGTGGTTGATAAACCCTTTCAAATCATGGCCTGCCACGTGTCATGATATGATTTTTCAGCCAATCAGAAGCCACTATTCTAGGTCAGATTTTAAGGTTAGCTGTCATTTTGGTATCACTATAAATACCCCTGAAATCAGGAGAAAGAGGATTCAATGCAGACAGTGCAAAGTTACTCTGAAAAACTACTCTCTCACTTTCTCTCTCTATCTCTACTTTAAGCTTCGGAGGGGGAACCACCACCCAAACCTCCAGGGTGGGTCCCTTTTTGCAGGTTCGTGAACGAAGCTCCGGCTTGGACTAAGTTGATTCAGACATCTGTTGCACAAGTCTCCAACTGAAGAACACTCAAGATCCATTAGTTTACTTGTCGGACAAGTAGACGAAACATTTGGCGCCGTCTGTGGGGAGACGCAACGATGACCGGACTGTCAATCGTCCAACCTTGCGAAAACCGAAGTCTTCGAGTGTTAATGTCGAAGACACAAGAGAACACGAGAGACCGCCTCGAGGAAGGGATAGGCCCCTGGTCCATCGTCCAAGTTACCGGACCAAGCCAAAGAACCCATTATTCAAGAGAATCTTGAGCGTCCAAAGGACCGCCGCCCATCTAGAGAACGCCTTGAATGATTTCCGTGCAAAGATGGTCATAGCGATCGTCCAGATCGATCAAGAGCAACATGCCGTTTTTCCGCGCTAACTCCGAGCCACCGCTAACAATCCACCTCCTCCTAGGGGACGTTCCCAAGAGGATCGTCCAGGCCCTAGCCGGCATGTTCGTCAGGAACCTTCTAGGAGAACGGCAAAAGGAAAGCAACAAGAGGATAAGGATCAGCGAAGAAAGATGGACTGGAACCTGGTGGTAAGGACCCAGGACCATGTTCGTCCAAGTGGGCACCGAATGGAAACAGATGCCAGAGAATATCTAGAGGCAAAGAGAGCCGCCGCAATACAACGATCGCCGACGGTTCTACATCGTACACCGAGAGACCCTCCTTTGAGGTTGTCGTCCGTAGGGGAGGGACGAAGTTTGAGTCACTCTCTTGTCCATCCACGACAAGAGAAGACGGTGGCTCAGCCCCATGGTCTATAAGGCGTCCATTGCCCGCAAACATGTCGCCCGATCCGGTGTTAAAGGAATATCGTAAGGAGTACATACCCATTGAGGGACGAATGGGAGCCCTCCGCATTAACCGGCCCATGCCATTCTCGGCCAGGATAATGGAGGCGCCCCCCTTCCCAAAGGTTAAACTCCCTACTATAGAACCTTTTGATGGAACAACAGATCCCGATGATCACTTATCTGCTTACAAACATCAGATGTACGTCCAAGGAGTAGATGATGCTACCTGGTGTAAGAACATCCCAAAGAACTCAAGGGAGTAGCTCGAAGTGGTTTAACAATCTTCCACCCAATTCAGTCAATAATTTCACTGAGCTCGCTTATTATTCACTAGTCACTTTGTTGCCAACAAGCAAGAACAAAAAAACAAGCATGCACCTAGCAAGGTCGTCCCGGGGACCTAAGGAAACTCTTAGAAGTTTCGTTAAGTGATTCAACCTAGAGGCCCTGCAGATCCAAGATCTTAATGCTGGAGTGGCCTTTGACGCCTTCATTAGGGGTCTAAGGCCAGGAAGCTTTAAGTTTGATCTTGTTAAAAAGAAAATCTCCACTCTTGCCGAAGCCTTAAGGGAAGCCGAAGCGTTTATTCACGCTACCGAAGTGTGTGGCCGAGGCAAAGCATCCCGAGTCTAAGAAGCCCGAAGAGGTTGCTCACCCAAAGAAGAACAACCCCAAGAAGGCTGGGACTTGGGCTATAACCTCCACCACCACTTCGTCCAGAAGGAGCAAGAGAAAAGGGGCTGAGCCATCCTCATCCAATCCTATTGAATTTAACAAGGACCAATACTCCATTCTCATGGAGATTAAGGATCAATATGAGTTGAAGGCCCCAGCTGAGATGAAAACTCCTTATAGAAATAGGGATAAGAGCAAGTATTGCCACTTCCACAAGGATTGCGGTCACGAAACTAATGAATGTAAGCACCTCAAGAAGGCTTTGGAGGAGCTAGCTCGAAAGGGAAAGATGAACTCCTATATGCCTCAAGGGGGAAGGAAGTGTCAAAGGAAAGACAATTGGGCAGACTAAGAAGAAGGAGAGTGAGAGCACAGACGAGGATGTGGTTCTCGTAATTTCTGGAGGGTTTGCTGCTGGAGGACCAACCAATAGAGGACACAAAAACTACCTTAGGGAGCTTGGCCAAGTCTTGTTAGCTGACCTGACAAAGGCTGAGCCCTTCCCAAGGGTGGTAGTTAGTGAGCAAGATCGGAGCAGGTTGAGGACTTCCCATGATGATCCTTTGGTTGTAGAAATGAAAATAGCAAACTTGAGAGTAAGAAGAATTATGATCGACACCGGAAGCTCGACGGATATCATCAGTGCTGACTGCTTGTCCAGATTAAAATTTAATGAGAAGAACTTAGTTCCCGTTCACCATCCCATCATAGGGTTTGGGGGAGGAGTCATCCACCCAATGGGAACTGTTACTTTGCCCGTTCGAGTGGGAGAAAAGGATACCGCTAGAACTTTGTTTATCAAGTTCTTGGTGGTCCGAGAATTGACAGCTTACAACGTCATTCTTGGGCGACCAACTCGGAATCATGTCAAAGCCGTAATAGTAACTCACCTGATGTTGATGAAGTATGAGTGTGATGATGGCCAGATTGGCTCATTATATGGGGACCAGCAGGTGGCTAGGGAGTGTTATCTGACTACCCTCAAGCCGTCATCATGGAAGATATGCAATGAAGATCAGACGAAGGTTGCTGGTGAAAGGAAAACGTCTGAAATAGAGAAAGATAAGATGAAGGTGGTTAGCGAGAGGAAAACGTCCGGGTTAGTCAAGGACCAAGTGGCCTCATTGAAGACGGCCATTGAGAGCCCTCAGACGCCCTCGCTCCCTCAAGGAAGGCGTCTGAGCATCTTCCCAGCAAAAAGAGAAAATATGAGATCATCAAGGAAGAGCCTCCCTTGCCTGAAGAAGTGATGGCCATCATGGGACTAGCAATAGAGCGTCCAGAACCAGTCGAGGCCCCAGAAGATGTTTGTCTGGATGAGGCTCGTCCAGAACGAACCTTGAAAATTGGTTCTTCGCTCTCTTTGGGCTTGAGGAATCTCTTAATCAACTTGCTGAAAGAATTTCAAGACGTGTTTGCTTACTGTGTTGAAGAAATGCCTGGAATTGATCCAGAGGTAGCCGTCCACCGGCTAAATGTTGATCCAACATTAAAACCAGTCCGTCAGAAGAAAAGACATTTGGGGCCGGCTAGGAATCAAGCGGTCGACCAGGAAGTTCAGAAGTTGTTGGAATCAAAATTCATCAAAGAGACTTATTATCCAGAATGGATAGCAAATGTGGTCATGGTGCCCAAGCCCAATGGCACCTGGAGGATGTGTGTAGACTATACCGATCTCAACAAGGCTTGTCCCAAGGACAGCTTCCCGCTGCCTAAGTTGGATCGTCTAGTAGACTCTACAGCCGGCCACGCTTTACTAAGCTTCATGGACGCCTATTCAGGTTTCCATCAAATTCCCATGTGGCCAGAGCACCAGGACAAAACGTCCTTCATTACTGAAAAAGGACTGTATGGTTGGTTGAGAATGCCATTTGGTTTGCGTAATGCTCCGGCCACATTTCAAAGACTGATCAATGCTGTATTTCAGCCACAGTTGGGAAGGAACATGGAAGCATATATTGACGATATGATAGTCAAGAGCCGTCAAGAAGAAAGTCATGTGGGTGATTTGAGAGAAACCTTTGAAACTCTCAGAAAATACAAGTTAAAGCTAAATCCCAGCAAATGTGTTTTTGGGGTTTTGTCAGGAAAGTTCCTAGGCTTCTTGGTAGACCAGAGGGGAATAGATGCAAACCCCAAGAAGATACAAGCTATTTTAGGCATGAAGTCTCCGTCGAAGGTGAAGGAAGTTCAGAGACTCACGGGTTGCCTTGCTGCCCTTGGACGTTTCTTGTCTAAGTCAGGCGACAAGTGCCATCACTTCTTCGCCACTATTAAAAAGAAAGCTAAGTTTGAGTGGACAGATGAGGCGGAGCAGGCACTACAGCAGGTCAAGGACCACCTTCGGCAGCTGCCTAGGTTGGTCAGCCCAGCCGAGGGGGAAAAGTTGTTTGTATATTTGGTTGTGTCTGCTCAAGCTGTGAGTGCTGTCCTGCTGGCTGAAAGAGAATCCGTCCAAGTCCCAATATACTTCGTGAGTCACGTACTCAAAGACGCGGAAAATAGGTACACTCCCGTTGAGAAGTTTGGATTGGCCCTAGTCATGGCCAGCAGAAAGTTAAGGCCCTATTTCTTGGCGCACAGTATACTCGTCTATACTGATCAACCTTTGAAGCAAGTTCTGCAGAAGATGGAGGCCGCTGGGCGAATGCTAAAATGGGCAGTTGAGCTCAACATGTTTGATACATCATTTGAACCAAGGAAAGCCATTAAGGGGCAAGCCTTGGCAGATTTTATTGTTGAGCTTACTCGACCAAATATAAAGCCAATATCAGATCCAGCTGAAGGAAGGAAGCATTGGACGCTCATGGTCGATGGGTCGTCCACAGTCAATGGATGTGGGGCAGGAATTATTTGTCAATCTCCCGAAGGGGACAAGTTTGAGTATGCATTAAGATTCCAATTCAAAGCATCCAATAACGAAGCTGAATATGAAGCACTCTTAGCTGGAATCAAAATGTGCAAGGCGGCTGGAGCTGTAGAGATTGAGGCCAAATCGGACTCTCTCGTAGTCGTCAGTCTGGTCAATGGAGATTTTGAATGCAAAGAAGCATCAATGAGCAAATACATGCGACTGATCAAGGATGAGATTGAGCCATTAAAGCGATTTGTTCTCGACCAAGTACCAAGGTCGGAAAATCATCAAGCTGATGCTCTCTCTAAATTGGCCAGCTCGGCTGAAGGAGATGTGCCAAGAACGATTTTTTGGGAAGTCAAACCCAAAAAGAGCACAAGAGCAGATTATGTTTCTTAGCCGAGGAGCGGTCTAGATGAAGCCGATCATTGAATATAAGAAGACGGGGCGATTGCCTTCATATCCTGTAGAGGCTAAGTATGTGAAGGCTAGGGACAAGTGGTTTGAACTATGGGATGAGACCCTTTACAAGAAATCACTCAACCGTCCTCTTCTCAAGTGCATCACTAGAGAAGATGGCCTGGAAGTTTTGAAAGAACTCCATGAGGGAGCTTGTGCATCGCATATTAGGGGAAGAGCATTAGGAGAAAAGGGTTTAAGGACGGGGTACTACTGGCCTACTTTGAAGGAAGACGCCCTCGTCTATGCAAAAAAGTGCGATAGTTGCCAGAAGCATGGGAACTTGCATCAGAAGCCGTCCAACTATCTAACTCCTATCTTGTTTCCTCTACCTTTTGCCAAATGGGGCATGGATATTCTAGGACCTTTCCCCATGGCCGCGGGGCAAAAGAAGTTTGTGTTAGTAGCAGTGGACTATTTCACTAAATGGATAGAGGCTGAAGCCATGCGAGGAATAACAACAAATGACGTCAAGGGCTTCATCTGGAAAAACATTATAACTCGTTTTGGCATGCCTCAGTCCATCGTCTTTGATAATGGTCTAGAGTTTGAAACACCTAAGTTGAAAGATTGGTTGTCAGAAGAGAAATCAAAGCTCACTTTGCTGCAGTCGCCCACCCACAAGCCAATGGACAAGTCGAGTCCTTCAACAAGATTCTATCAAATGGAATCAAAAGGAAGCTGGAAAGCGCCAAGGGACAATGGGTGGAAGAGTTGCAACTAGTGCTATGGTCCATTAGAACAACCGCTAAGAATTCAACAAAGAGACGCCTTTCATGTTAGTCTATGGCACCGAAGCCGTCTTGCCCATTGAGATTGATGAACCCACCTTGCGAGTCATGTTGTACACAGAAGATGCCAACTGGGCTGCATTACGCACGGCTTTGGACCAAGTACCAGAAGTCAGGGGCAATGCCTTACTGAGAATGCAATTGTACAAGTTGAGAATGGCTCGGGAGTTTAACAAAAGAGTTGTTAGACGACAACTCAAGGTGGGCGATATTGTTCTTAGGAAGATGGAGGCTGTTGGACGAGCCAAGGATATGGGAAAGCTAACTCCAAATTGGGAAGGACCTTATCTGATTATAGAAGAGCTGCGCAGTGGCACCTTTCGTCTCCAAGATCTGGATGGACGGATTATACAACAGACTTGGAACTCGGATAATCTGAAGAAATATCATGTTTAACTCAATCATCGTCGGAATCCAAGTGAAAGTTGTAGTAAGTCCAAAGTGCCACGGCACAGACTAGAAAAAAGAATTGTATACATGTATCTTGGCACTTAGTCAAGCAAAATTCATATAATACAATTCCTACTATCTTATCGTCTGTATTTTCATGTTTATTTTTGCCAAGTTAGCTCACTTTGGGGCATTAAATCAGTTACTAGTCTAAAAGTGACAATAACATGGAACAAAAATACTCCCTTCTATGCCGAACATCATTCCCTCGAAGAGACCGGCCAAAAGAGCAACCACTTAAAGGTTGACAGCACAAATTGGCTATCAAATTGACAAAATCTCTAGTAAGAGAAACGTCAAAGTCTCTAAGAGAAAGCTGACCAAAAATAAGCCCTTAGTAAAGGATACTTATTTTCAAATACACGGGCAGCTAGGTAGTAAAGACTCTAGTAAGGGATCACTACTTTCGGATGAGTGTTGCTCACTCAAGGAAGGCGGCAAGGAAATTGTTAGACCATGTCTCTAAAGCTCGTCCTTAGCAAATTCAGCCGGCTTGGCCAAGGATGACCGCTCTTCTTCTTGGACTATGGCTCGTCCAATGGTTGAGCTCAGCCCAAGAAGGGGGGATGAGACAAGCCTATAGGACGAGCTAAAGAGAGAAGGTCGTCGAAAACCAGGACAAACTAGAAATGCCTTTGTAATATTTTTGATATCGGAGACGAGTGTTACCAACTCAAGAAAAACGGCTAAAGTGTGGCTCGTTTAAAAGGAGAAGACCATCTAGAGTTTCAGGACGATCCTCTATAAGCACTTGGGCACTTTTTGAGAAATTTATAATCGTCCAAGGGCAAGGATCAGAAGTGGCATGCGCAGTTCAATTAAATATCGTAGACCGTCCAAAAAGGTTAAGGACGAGTCACTTCTTTTGGATGTTTTTTGGAAAGATTTTCGGTCGTCTAAAGGCAAGCACATTGTTATTTCCTTAAACATCTGTGGTGATCGTCTAACATTCAGGACGAAGCTCATTCAATACGTAGTCAAATTGGAATTCAGAAAGATAAAAGACAGGCAATTGACAAAAATTCTCCTTCATATATGATTGATCAAGAATTACAACCTAAGAGCTGAAGAGTTAAAGGTACAGCGGCAAACAAGCCAAGAAACATGAAAATAAACCTAAAATTAGGCTTCGTCTTCAGCACGAGTTTCTTGGTCGTCCTCTGGGTTCTCCTCCTCAGTCGCAGCTTCGTCGTCTGACTCCGAAAACTCAGGAGGTTCCTCTGCACATACCATAGCCTGATGGACGCTCTGTTGGTACTCCAGACGACGAACGAAGCTGGGGACCTCAGCTTCCTCAGCTAACATCTCAAAGGCTTTGATGGCCCAACCCTTAGATGTTTCAACAACTTGAGCCAATCCTTCCTTGGCATCGGCAAAAGCCTGGGCTGCCTCCCTTTCCAGACGGGCAGTCTTCGCCCTTAGGAGAATATTCTCCCTTCTCAGCTCAACGGCGGCAAGGAGAGCAACATCTCTCTCACCCTTCAGATCAGCAGAGACGGCATTAATAATCATCTTCAGACGATCCAGCTCCTTGTACAGATCGTTGATGGTAACAAGATAATTCTTGTTTTCTGATTCAAGGAGGGCTGATCTCTTCTCCAAAGCCTCCAGAGATTGACGATGAAGGGTGTTGGCCATCTCAATGTCATGGATGGCCTTGTCGCCTGCCATTGTAGCCATGTGGACGAGCTTCTTATTCTCTTTTCTCAGCTCCCTGGCCCAATCTTCAGTAAGCATGCTGCGAGCAAAAAGCTGGGGCATTAAAAGCAAAACAAATCATTAGACGAGTTTCAAAAAGAAGAGAAAATTGTATCAAGTATAAAACATAGGCGGCAGTAAGCTATACCTCAGCAGCAAGTTGAGACATGTGGCCCACATGCCCGGCCGATGCTCCCCTTAATCCTTTGATATAGGATTCAGGGTAGCACTTTAAGAGCTCCTGCTTAAGCCTATCTTTTTCAACCTTTGGCATTTTGGCGAAAGAAGGGGAAGACTCTTCGTCAGAGTCTACAGTAGGAAGAGCTGAGGGTATGGCTGGGCCTTTGCCCTTATCTGAAAGAGGGGGAGAGTCAGTTATCTGGATGGGATAGACGATGGCTTGTCTATCGGACGAACTCATAGACCGTCCACCGACCCGCACCGTCCTAACAATATTCGGATAGTACGACTCACCAAACGAAATAGATGCCGTCCTAACAGCTAACGGCATCTGAGGCACCAGCTTGGCCACCGAGCCGCTGAAGCCCGGGTAGTTCTCAGCCGCCATCCCTGGCTCTGGAATAACCAAAGCCAAGGATGACTCTGGTCTGACCTCGGCCGAATCTGCTGGTATAATGTCAAATTGACCAGCAGGATCCGCCATCTCTTCCCTCTCAGCAGGAGCAGCAGTTGAAAGATCCTTTTTCATGGCCTTGTCTTTGGGTGGCGGCATGCTCTCCCCACCTCCTCCATTTGGAGTAGCCTTCTCTGCCTTCTTCCTTACAAAGCCCTTAGGCTTTTTGGCTTGAGGTTGGTCCGTGGCCGTTGTAGGCCTCTTCTTGGACGAAGATGACTTTCCAGGAGGGAGTTTGTTGGTAGGAGCATTTTTCTGCGAGAAGCAATCAAGTTAAAATGACGGACGACCACATATCAAAATCTAAATCAAAGTGCAAGGCTTCAGATGAAAATCACCCTAAGAAGGAAGGCGCCTTAAAATGAACACCTCCTCTCCTAAGGGAACCTCGTCCGAACAAAATTCTGAAAACAGACGAAGATGATGCAAAGAAGGAAGCCGTCCCAAAATTGGACGGACTAACATGTCCCCATCCAAGGATAGGAAACCAACTTTTCATCCAGCTTCAGAACACAAAACCTCTCAGACGAGTATGGCCCCAAGAAGGTAGCCGTCCTATCTTGGACGCTCTCCTTTCTCGGGCTATCCTCGTCCAGGGATAGGCACTATTACTTAGACGAGTCCAAATGGTACTCGTCCAAAGACTACAAAACTCCTCAGACGAGTATGGCCCCAAGAAGGTAGCCGTCCTATCTTGGACGCTCTCCTTTCTCGGGCTATCCCCGTCCAGAGAAAGTTACGATTACTTGGACGAGTCCGAATGGTACTCGTCCAACGACTATAAAAATCTCAGACAAGAATTCTCCAAAGGTGAACGTCCATGCTTGGACGTTTTCCTTCTTTGGGTGATTCTCGTCCAAAGTTTGGATGCCAATTCCGGACGAGCCAGAAGAAGCTCGTCCTAAAAAAAAAATGAAAAAAAAGGAAAAAATATATAATTTACCAGTGTCTCAGCCCTCTTTTCGGCACTACTTTTGGCATATTCCTTCCATAGATTGTCTGAGAATTTAGACATGCTTATGTCTCCCGTCCAAGAAGCCTTGAGACGTGTTCCGGCCGAGTCTGCAGCAAAAAGACAAAAAATTGGTTAGTCTAATGAATTATGGGCGAAGAGTTTTACTTGGGGATTTAAATGGATACCTTTATCATCGACTAACCGCAAGCCGGCGGCAACCAAGAAGTCGTCATTATAAAACATTTCCTTAAAGGGTATCCAGTGAGCTGGCCCTTTAAAGGATTTCTGGCCGGGTCTGGAGTACTTCTTTATTCTAAAGTACTCCACTACCTCCTCGTCATACTTGTCCTCCAGCTCCAGCCAAGATTGCTTTCGTCCAGTATTTGTGACGGCTCGGTTATAGAAACGGTAGCTCTCCGTGGCCGAGTCGTTAGCCGCCCTTAGATATATAAAGTCGGCCTTCCATTCATGCATCTTTGACGGTTTGCCCCAGGCTGTTAGAAAGCCAGGACAGTTGCAGATACTGAGCCATGTTCCATCCACGGCACCAGGAATTTTGGCTGCGTAATGAAGGTGGGTAAAGGCTTGGAGAGAGAGGGACAGGCCGCGCAACTCGCAGACGGCTATGAACGTCAAGACGTTGTGCCAGGCGTTGGGAGCCAGTTGGTTGTGGCCGGTGTTGTAGTAACGAAGCACTTGCTCTATAAACTCATGGAGGGGGAATCTTAACCCCGCGTCCAGAGCCAGCTTGTAGACAGTAAAATGATTTTTGGGAGTGCTCAAAATGGTGGTCTCCTTATTAGGGATGACGAAGGAAAAGCCCGGCATGGGCATGAAGTTGGATAAATAGCTAGGGTCCGGCCCTATTTTCTCTAACCATTTGCGATTGGCTAAAATAAATGCGGGGTCAGAGAGAGGACCTAATCGTTTTCTAATCTCAGACGAAGTAGTGGAGGCTTCGTCTGACTCATCGGCAGCCCCAAAATCCCTGTTGTTATCGTCTTCACCAGTTTCCTCCATCTCAGTGTCCCGGCCAGAAGGACTAGCTTCCGGGTTTATTTGGGACTCCTCAAAGCTGCGGCTAGGGGAAAGGGGGTCGCCTAAAGGCCCTGCACTTCGGACTTCCCTCGTCTCATCTGGAACTCGTCCAGTAGATTCCTCCATATCTGAACTGTTTGACGGGATTATTACTCTTCGTCTTAGACGGGCCGTTTGTTTGCTTGACGCGCGCCAGATTACCCTGCACAGTTAAAGACTGGGTCGTCTGACTTTCTCGGCCAAAACTATGAAAAAATATGTACTCGGCCAGAAGAGGTCCAACTCTAGAATGTGCCGAAGAAGAAGTATCGGTTCTAGGGTCGAGACAAGCTCTTGGTCGGCTAGGATTGTTTGACGAAGAAGATTTCATTTTATTGCTTTTCTAAGAAAGAATAAAGAATAAAGAAGAAAGAAATGAATAATGAAACGATACCTGCTAAGAACGTCTGGACGATTCGGTGAAGAATGCTGAAGCTGGACGATCTCCCTCTCTCTCTAGAAAATTTGCAGAACTTCTCTCTCTAGAAAAATTCGTTCAAGGTGTGAAATGATCAAATGTTTTCACACCAAGTTTATTTATAGAGAAGTAAGAAACCTGTGGAGCCGGTCAAGAATGACCGAAGGAAGGGTCTAACGGTCGGATATGACCGGTAAAACCCAGAAAAGGCGCGTCCTTCCATTCATTTCAAATAAAGCTACCTTGGGTTAAAAAGTCTTAACCGTCAGATGGGCCTAATGAAGCTACCTTGGGTAAAAGGGCCTTAACTGTTAGATGGGCCAACAGTGAAAACCCTCTTAGGGGCAAATGTTGTAGCCTAAAATCTACGATTCCTCTAACGACACTTGGGCTCATCTGAGCCATACACATGTCCCCCTGATGAATAGAGGAAAAAGATCTACCCTTTGGGCCAGGCTCAGATTGTTCAAAAGGCTGCCTTTCTGGCCCAAAAGGATGTAAGAGGCCAGCCCTGTGAGGTGGCTGCAGGAGAGTGGTTGATAAACCCTCTCAAATCATGGCCTGCCACGTGTCATGATATGATTCTTCAGCCAATCAGAAGCCACTATTCTAGGTCAGATTTTAAGGTTAGCTGTCATTTTGCTATCACTATAAATACCCCTGAAATCAGGAGAAAGATGATTCAATGCAAACAGTGCAAAATTACTCTGAAAAACTACTCTCTCACTTTCTCTCTCTATCTCTACTTTTCTCTTACCACTCCTGATACCTGACTTAAGCTTCGGAGGGGGAACCACCACCCAAACCTCCAGGGTGGGTCCCTTTTTGCAGGTTCGGGAACGAAGCTCCGGCTTGGACTAAGTTGATTCAGACATCTGTTGCACAAGTCTCCAACTGAAGAACACTCAAGATCCATTAGTTTACTTGTCGGACAAGTAGACGAAACAATTATTATTTATTATTATTATTATTATTATTATTATTATTATTATTATTAGTAATAATAATAATAATTATTATTATTATTATCAATTATTATTATTAAATTAAAAAAATAATAATTATTATTATTAATATTATAATAATTATAATTATTATTATTAATATTAATATTAATTTTATTATTAAGTATTATTATTTGTTATTAATTATTATTATTAATATTGATATTATTATTATTATTATTATTATTATTAATATTAATATTAATATTAATATTATTATTATTATTATTATTATTATTATTATTATTATTATTATTATTATTATTATTATTATTATTATTATTATTATTATTATTATTATTATTATTATTTTAGTTCAGTTCAGTTCAGCCCAGTTCAGTTCAAAAGAACGGGGGCCTTAATGGTTTTTGCTAATATAGAAGTATATATACTGTCTTGTTTATTCGTCAACGGTTGATTTACTACATTATATACCGAAAACAAAGATAATGAAGACTTGACCTTGTTTCTCTTCAAATGGTAGGTTGATCAGGCCCTTAACTATTAACAGAGATAATATAATCAACTAATAAGTGCTATGCTTCTCGTTAAATAGTGGACTAATATATCATTGACCGCTCGCAGAGATAGTTAGGTTAGGTCTTACTTCTCTTTAGCGGCAAATGGGTCGTAGACCGTTAATAGAGATAGCCAAGTTGAAATTTGTTTCTCTTTTACTGGCATATCCACTTAGGTCGTAGACCGCTACGAGAGATAGTCAATTTAGGCCTGCTTCTCTCTACCGGCAGATCCACATAGGTCGTAGATCGATAAGAGAGATAGTCATGGCTGTTGTGTTGCCTCTCATTTTCCCGGACGGTTATTCATTAATTTTACATGTCGAGGTAGACCAAACATATACTACTAGAGATGAGAGAAATATTCAGAAGATGCTCTTGTTATTCAAACAAGTGTTCTTCCCAGCGATGCCAGACTTATTATAGTTTTGCTAGGTAGAAAACTAGGGGTGGCAACAATGTCGTTTTATTAACTAGTGTTTAAACTAAAAACCTATTAAACATAATATTTCTTCAAAACGATGGCATTCCAGTTGTTCTTAAGCAGCTTGTCGGCCATGTCTTACAGGTCGTATGACCCTGGGACGATCTCTTCCTTTACCAGATATGAACCTTCCCAGTTGGTTGTTAGGTTGCCCTTAGTCAGAGCCTTCCCGGTAGGATCAGTGCGCCTTAGAACCATATCACCTTTTCCAATTGGTCGGATGTAAACCCTCTTGTTGTAGGGCTTGCTAATCCTGTCTTTGTACGCGTTTGATCTAAGCTCTACCATCAGCCTTTCCTCGCGCAACAGCTCGAGATCCTCCTTCTGCAATTTAGCGTTTAGTTCGGGATTAAAGTTCATGACTCTCCAATTGGGCAATCAGACTTCGAACAGTAGCACTGCTTCCCTAAATGTAAGCCTGAAAGGAGCTTCTCCTGTGCCTTCTTTCTCGGTGGTCCTATTGAACCATAACATGTTGGGACCATATCGGTCCATCCTACTTTCAGGTCATCTAACTTTTTCTTCAGCGCATTGTGGATCTGCTTATAAGCGACTTCAGCTTAGCCGTTGCTTTAAGGATGACATACCGAGGAGTATGCGAATTTGATGCCATATGGGCTCACGAAGCTCTTTACCATACCACAATCAAATTGGACGCCATGGTCCATGACAATTCCCATTGGGATGCCAAACCTTGTAATGATGATTTGTCAAATCAATTTCTTCACCTGATTGGCAGTTATCTTTGCAGTCGGTTCAGCTTCAATCCACTTTATGAAGTAATTTATTCCAACAATCAGGAACTTTTTTCGTCCTGATGCCGGTGTAATTATAGCCAGAAAACCTATATTTCGAGGTATTATCACTTAACTAGGCCAAGTTAGGAATTGAAATAAAACCCAAGTCAACAAAAATCAACAAGTGATGCATAATCACTAGAGCTGATCAAAAAAGCCCAGCCCGAATTTTGGTCGGGTTTGGGCAGAATTTTTTGGCCCGCAGCCCGACCCTCTTTTTTTTTTTTGCTTTGGGACGGGCTTTGGGCAAGCCAAAAATGACTTTTTAGTCTATTTTTTGGCCCGCCCCGATTTTGGCCCGAAAAGCCCACCCTTTTTGGCCCAAAATAGGTGGCTTTGGGCACAAATTTTCGGCCCGAATTTGGCCCGGCCCGACCAATGGGCAATTTTTTAAAGGCTTGGCCCGACCCGAACCCGGCCCGGTTTGGCCCATGATCACCTCTAATAACAACCAATCAATCATTTATGAAGGTCAACCACCTAAAAGCAAGCTATTAAGGAGCAACAAATGGGTCAAAGGTGATGGAGCTCACACCAACTAAGTCACCAACAACATTCATGATTGAAAATGCACAAATCCCAAACATAACAAAACCAACAAACTCTATTCATGAAAATAGGATGGAAACAATGATTGGGCTACTTCCAATCCTAGTTAATGAACTACTCACTACCCATTATACTAGCAAATATCCTAAACATGGAAAAACTAGCAATAAATCACCAATCCAAAAGTAGCAAAAACCCAAAATCAAGACTTTAAAGCAAAAACAAAAAAAAAACTAAAGAACAAACAAGAAGAAACTAAGAAAATATGAAAACTTTAATCTAGATTAAACTATTAAACATGAAGATTAAGCAATGAAAATATGAAACCAAAGCATGAAAATAACAAACTAGAAATGCATAAAAACAATGAGAAAGAAAGAAAGGATTGAGAGGATTACTAAGGAAACAAGAACTTCAAAGAAATTTGTTACTTTTCATTGATTTTCAATCTCCAAAATACACCTCTTGAACCAAGTTTTCTCTCTCTTACACTAAGTAGCTAAGATTAGGGTTATAAAAATCTGGATCCCTTTCCGAAATTGGGTAGGGGAGTATTTATACATCCTCTAATTACAAATGTCGTAAAGGAAAATAAATGCGAAAAGGCCCAACGAACAGTAGCCCGGGTGGGCTTGTGTGAGGGAGCCCGGGCGGTGCAGGGTGACTGGGCTCGAGCAGTGCACCCAAGCGTGCACCATTTTTTATAGAAAGACGTAGAATGTCTGGATCCTACAGAGCCCGGGTGGGAAGCCTGATTGCCCGGGTGGGCTTCTTGGCCCGAGCGGGCGGATGGGAGCTCGGGCGGGCTGTTGGGCTCGGGCGAGCTTTGGGCTTCCCGGGCAATCTTCTTCCTCATCGCTTCCCTTTTTGCTCCCCTCTAAACTTGTAGGAACTTGAATTTCTACACATCAAAGATCAAATGGAAGAGTAGGGGAGGGGGATGCAAATACATGTATATATATGCTAAGAGAGAGTTAGATAGAAAAAGAGGCGAAATTAAGGGAAAAAAGAAAATAAAATAGGAAATAAACCAAGTAAAATAGCCTTAATACTACCCTAGGAGTGAGATAAATCTCAATCATCAATGAGACAAATAGAGACTCTGCTTGTGTCCCCACCAACGAGATCTGGAATACATCGAACTTGCCTATGAGGGAACCAGTGTGGTAAAGAGGTTTAAATTTGATTTACTTATGTCTAAGTACGAAGCTTTTAACATGAATGAAGATGAAAAATAAATTATTTCTTTTATAGATTTATGACTATAGTAAATGATTTAAAATCTCTTGCCAAAAGCTTTTTTGACGAGGATTTGGTTAGAAAAATGATAAGAAGTTTAATATATGTATTGACGACTAAGATAACGGCTATCTATGAAGCAAAATATCTTACATCGCAGAGTCTGGGACAGCTGTTTGGTTCCCTTATGACTCACAGATGCTGGTTGAGTATAAGAGTGACAAGGGACCAGTTAGAGGTGTTGCCTTGAAGGGAACATTTGAAGAAGAAGATGACATAGCAATGATGGCTAAGCGCTTTGAAAGGCATTTCAGAGATCAAAGGGAAAATTTCAAAGGTAAGAATTTTAAGAAAACTAACACTTCAAGTGTAGGTTGTTTTAAGTGCGGAGAATTTGGACACATCATTTGTGATTGTCCAAAGTGGAAGGATAAATTATCGAAGAGCAATGATAAGAGAGCTTTCAAGAAGGTTATGGTAGCAGCCATGTGGGGGTGATTCAGACTCTGGATCAGAAGAGGATGAAGAGTCACCTAATCATGAAACTTGTATGACTGCTATTATGGATAGAGGAGGAAACAACATGGCCGGAGGAACTAGGATGGTGAACATTACATCTAATTTTTGTCTTATGGCGAAAGAGGATGTACTAAGTGAACACAAGGTAAATTTGGAGCAAATTTGTGAAGACATGCACCAGTACGATACAGATAGTATGCTTGAATGTATTGACTCTCTATTAGATGAGCGTCTTAAACTAAGTGAAGACTACATAACTGGCAAACGTGAGTTAAAGGAAAAGAAAACCGAATGTGATATTGCTATTGCTAGTTGTTATCACTCAGAACAAGTGTGTGTTGAGTTAAAAAATCAAGTGGCTGAGCATGAAGTTACACTTGACAAGTGCAAAGTCGAGATGGAAATAGCTAAGTCTTCTTTACTAGAAAAGGATGAGGATACTCCTAGTGATAGTGAAGAAAACTTAATTATTCTCTCCGTGCATGATTTGTTTAACTCAGATGATCCCCTAAATTTTGTTGCTTTTAAGGGTAAGAGAAACACTCTAAGCAAATCTAATCTATTGCATGCTTTTAACCTGTTTGTTGATGATACGAAAGAATTGCATAGAGAGTTTGTTACACTCAAGACTGCCCAACTAACTGTTTCCCCCGCAGGTCCTTGTGCTGAAGTTAGTAAGATGATTGATGAGTATGAAGGAAATATTTGTGATTTGTATGCTGAAATTAATCAATTGAATAAGGGAAAGCAGAAAGAGGTTATAAACATGCCAAATGACTCCATCGTTTCAAAACTTGAATTTGATCTTGAGAAAATAAAAAAGGATTTCAAAGCTATGAATGAGAAAAAAAAATGCTTTTTCTAATAAAAGTCCTTGAAACTAAGGACAAAGAGTTTCAAAATAGTCAAAGACATGTAGACAAACTTTTGTTTGTAGGTTACCTCCATGGAAGGTAACAGTGGTACAACTAGTCTTGGTTATTCCAGAACAAGGACCATGACCAACTGGCACTAGAGGAAAAAAGACCAAGGGCTGCGGTGCAAGGGTTGCGGTTATCTAAAAAACGCTGCCCTTAATTACAAAGGGCTGCGATTAGTCTAAAAACCGCAGCCCTTTATTACAAAGGGCTGCGATTTTTGAAAGACCGCAACCCTTTATTACAAAGGGCTGCGGTTTTTAAAGAAACGCAGCCCTTAAGGTTATATTTTTCGTTTTTCATTTCCCCCTTAAAAGTTCCCTCGCTTTGGCAATTCCCGCACTCACCCACCATACCCTAGCTGAATCCCCGCCTCTCTCTCACTTACTCCCCTGCCTCCTCTCTCACACTCACGCCCCTGCATCTCTCTCCGACGTCAACTGCGGTCTAGGTTTGCTCGCCGCCTCGTCGTTGCTGTTCTCCTCCTTCCCTCACTCTTCTCTCTCCTCTGCCGCGCCTCATTCCCTCACTCTTCTCCTCCTTTCATTTTCGTCGCGCGACCACCGTGCTGCAGTGGTTGTATGGCGGCTTGAAAGCAGCTTCTCACGAATGCCCTCTCCGGCGCCGTTCATGGATGGGTGCCCTCTCCGGCTTCGCTTCTCTACTTCTCCCTCTTCCAACTCAGGTATTTCTCTCTTTCTCCCTTATTATTCTTTAATTTGTCTGATTTTTTAGGGATTTCGTTTTTTTTTGTGAATTTCTTCATTTGATTGTGTGATTTGTTTTGCGATGTGATGGATTTAGCATCTGAATTAGGTTTTCTTTAGTATTGGGCTCATCTAGGAAGTATTTCAATAGAAATTAGGTTCAATACATTTTCTGAAGCATCTATCACAATTAATATGAGCACCTATAAGCTTCAGTAGTCCTTTTCATGTGCGTCTATTTAGAGGGGAAGGGTACACTAGCAAGTACAATACGATTCAGTTCTCAGGAAGCTTGTGAAGGAAGATAGAGAGTTAGTGAGGGAAAGAGAGTCAGTGTTTTAAATAGGTGGAATTAGGAAGAGTAAAAGCATGGAGAATATGTTAAAGAGTTTATAGTAGCTCTTGCGAGAGTTTCATGCCTGTTGAAAGCTTATGTAATTGTGCCATTGAATTGATCCAATTCTATTTTTCGGTCCTTAATCATCTGAATCAGCTGGGGAATTTCTTAACATATTGATCTTTTTGTGAAAGCCATGTAGGAGTATATTCGTTAATGTTAATGAAATTGTTGATTGATTGGTAAATATTTGGATAAGACGGGTCAATTTGGTAAAAGATTGTGATAAGGTTTGCTAGGACTGGTTCATTATCAATGTCATACTGATTTGTTTGTTTGACTGTGCAGGTTTATTGCTGGAAGGGTCTCCGGTTTTATGCTCGACAGGACTTATTGTAAAAGATTGTGCAGGTTTATTGTAATGTCCATATGCCTTGTACCTAAATTGTCGACGGAAAAATTTATTGACCATATGACCACATATTGAAGTATAGATATTCACGTTTGTTTCAAATGTGGGACAATTTGGATTTAGAACTGATGCGCCTGCAGGCTTAATAGCATATGAGATTTATATCTGGATGTTCTCTGAAGTATCACTATATGTGTGTTTCTGATCATCGTATTTCTTTTAACTATTGCGTATATCAGTGTACCCTCGCATCTTTTTATCTTCATTCTAATTTCCTTCCTCAATCTCTTACTAGATGCTACAACAATCCAACATTAACACCTTTCAATAAATAAACACAAAATAAAGTAGATTAGAGTTGTGGATATTCATCCATCTTCTGTTTTTATATTGTATCTCCTGCACTAGTACGTAGTATTGGGAACTTATCATTAATTAGCCAAATTTATTGATTTATTTGTTCGCCCTCACTAATTTTTGTGAGAACTAATTTTTGTGGCGCTTATAGTGCTCGAGAAGAAGGTTTGAAGTGCGAGGTATTGTTGCTAATTTGTGGAATTATTGTGTTTGTTTACTAAATTATTGTGCGTGAATTGAAGTTGTATTCAGTGTATTGTCTTTAGAGTGCGTACTTGGCTACTTGATCTTCTCAAGTTTTCTTATATTTATATTTGAATGGTCAAGCTTGGAGAATCATGGTTTGGACCCCAATGTTGAAATTGTCGTTTATCTATAGAGTTGATTATTATATCCTTTCCTTTTATCAAAGAAACAATACATAATTAAAATTTCGGATATGCCTTATAATTTCGGATACGAAAACTAGTATATTGTTATATTGTTGAAATTGTTATAATGTTGAAATGGTCAAGCATTGTCATATTGTTAACTAGTATATGCCTTATAATTTGGGATTCGAAAACTAAAAATTGACAGTGATATTGAATATGATCTTTCGGTTGAACAAAACATAATTGATTGAATATTGGGGTTGTTTTCGATGCAGGCGTTGCACGGGCAAACTTCATTAGAGTAAGGCGTTTTATATTGATTTGTATTAATCTCTGGAGTATGAGAAAAGGTATGTGTTATTCTTTCTCTTTTTTTGTGCTCCTTTTTATCGAGTTATGTTTTAGAAATTAGATACCTTTTATACAAAGTTGATTGTTCGATGATGAACCTTATTTTTCCCACTTTCCCCCTTAGTTGAAGATGATTGTTCAAGGAATTAGTATGGGCATTGTTGCCCCCATTGGGATCATGGTGCTGGTTTTGTTTAATTATTTTTTGCCATCATTGCTTACTTCATGCTTAAAGTTGGTGAATTTAGTTAGTTATTGATATTTGTGGGATTTCTTGGCCTAATATCTGAACTTATTGAACTTAACTGAACTTATTGAAACTTATATAAGGTGTTAGAAGCTATAACTTATCTAAGCTTAACTAAACTAATTATATAAACTTATTAAACGTGAAATTATTTTTCTAATGTGAAGAGAGAACTCACAGTTAATACAACTTAAAAGTAAGAAAAAAAAAAAGAGCAAAAGCATATTTTTTTTTCAAGGCTAGCTTTTCAAGAGCATTTTGCAAAAATCAAACTTACCAAATTGATGATTGAAGCTACGGTTCCAGTTATTTTCCAAGGCTAGATTCTCATGATTTAACCTTCGAAAGTTTCATATTTGATCATTTCCATTTTGTGAATGCAAAGAATCGATGAAAGATGATTGAACATTCCACATATTAGCTAATTCATGTTAATATTAACCAATAGCTATAGTGATGGAATAGAATAAGGTTAAAAGTCGTGGAAAGATGATGAGAAATGGGCCCATGCATTGAACGTGAGATCTAGCTTCAAGATTTTTGATTAGATATATTTTTTTTCATATATTGTGCACAAATGCACAAATATGATTATGCTATGCACTCATATAGTTATATCAGGGATACAAATATAATTATAGTATTATACTTGTGACGTCAATATATGCAAACTGATATTGCCGGCCCCGCTACACTCCCCGTGCCCAGCCCTCCCCCCACCCCCCGCACACCCCGCAGTCCCCCCTATCGCACTCCCGGTGCACACCCCCACTGCCCTCCCTACCGCACTTGCACACCCCCATCCCTCCCCCCGCTGCACTCTCCCCCCGCCGAGATATGTCCTCGAGGACAGGGAGGGTATAAATATCCTAAGCAACAAATCTAAAGAATGAAGATGCTAGAAGTCTATGACCTAAGAATACTTGATACGTCATTTACCTTTTTTGATGATCTTGATGATGTAAACCAATGAGATGGTCTCGTTGGCTGGAGCTTTTTACTCTCTGCATCATGGACAAGAAAAGTTAGCCAAAAATGTATAAGAGAAACATTTCATATTGTTTTAAGGAAATAATCTAAGAAATCTACATTCCCTGAATCTGATTTAAGTTTGCTCTTCTTTTTCTGTGTAAAAAAAAAGTTAGCTAGAACTTACAGATACAATTGGGACAAGCACAAAATGCACACACTTTATGATGGTAAAATATTACTTACAATGCTTTTTTCATTAAGACCCTGCATAGAAGGAGGCTTTAATTATATATATAGTTATTTGTTTATGCATTGGCTCATCTCGTGGTAAGAACCTATTAATGAGCTGAAACAAAACTTAAACTCATAAGTTAGAGGAAACCTAAAAAGAGGACAACTAAAAGTGATAAGTTACTAAAAATAATAATGTAGCTATGTTTGGTAACTCATTTTAACTACCTTAAATGTTAAGTAGCTGAAACATTTAAATTATCGAAATTATTAGTACTGATTGACATATACCTCAAATGATTTGAAGGAGTTTAAGATTATCTAAATTGAAATGCTACTTTAAGTAGCTATTCCAAAAAAAAAGGAGCTGAATTTGTTGTTTTTACTACCAGTAAGTTAAATCATGGAGATAGTTTTTACTTTCCATAAAACCAAGAAGCTAACTACTATGTTGTACTTATCTTATAGGGATGTCTACCACTTGAATTGATTTGTATAATCAAGCTTTTCATTAATTGTGTGAGAACTCAAATCTAGTTATGAATTCTAATTTGTGAACAATGAGTACAGAAGTGTTCATTGAATCAAACAATTATGAACAACCAATTTTCATTTTAGTGTTCATTGAATGAAACAATTATGAACAACCAATTTACATTAGTGACTTTGTTAGAACCCTACCACTGATGATGAATGTTGAACATGAAAATGATGATGCTCATAGAGAGCACAATAGACATCAAAGGTCTTCTCCTCCAGGATGATGAAGAGTCACATATTCAGATGCGAATGCGTACATATTATATGCATTAGGATCTCAGAAACTAATAGCTGCGAACTTTGTTTTGTCCTATTTTTTAGCGTCATTCTCATTAAGCTTATGCTCTTAAAATAGTGATAATGTGTTGATTCACTTTACATGTTTGCGATGGCTAAGTATCTGATCTTTATTTTTATGCCCAGGAGGTGCTGCTGCCCACAACGAGTTGTTGCTGGTGTTGCTGCCTACAACGAGGTGATGCTGGTACTGGCCGCAACGAGGTGTTGCTGCCCATGATGAGCTGTTGCTGGTGCTCTTCCTCAGCAAGAAAATTTAAGAACGAAATGATACATAATGTGTAACATTCTCTATATTTGTATAAAAAACATAATTTGCAATGAAAAATGATACTATATATATATATATATATATATATATATATATATATAATTTGTTCTGAATCATTTAGGACTAAAAATGCAAAAAAATTTATTTTTGTGGGTCACAAGGGCATGCGATTTTAAACCGCAGCCCTTTACGCGCATTAAGGGCTGGCGTTCAAGGATGCGGAAAAACGCATCCCTTAGGGCTATTTTGACCGCAGCCCTTGATGTTTTTTCCACTAGTGTGGCACTCAAGGGGAACCACTTGGATTGAGGAATTCAAAAGAGGCAAGTATGTTCTTATGAAGGACATTCATGGGTTATATCATTGTGGTATGAATGGACATAAGATTTTCAATTGTCCAGCCTAAGAAGAGGAGTGTGGAAAACAAACATATTAAGCATGTCCGGGTGAGGAAAGACCAGCTTAGAGTCAACTATTTATGGAAAGGGACCCAAGAAAGCTTAGGTTTTTAAATCTAATGTTTGATTGTTTCATGCAAAGCTAAACCGAGAGGTATTACCTTTGGAATTTGGACAAGTGGTCGCTCAAGATACATGTCCTGAGATAAGAAGCAATTTCTCTCACTCACAACTTATGATGGTGGAAGTGTTACCTTTGGAGACAACAAGAAAGGTTCTATTGTTGGTATGGGTAAAGTTGGGTAAGTCACTTTCACAAGCTATTGATGATGTGTATTATGTCGATGCATAATCATTTAAGCATCTTTCAATTATGGGATAAAGGCAACGAGTTGAGTGTTAAGTCGACTTTTGTCACATAATTAATTCGTAAAAGTGAACTTGTTTAGTGAGGCAACTAGGAAAGATGATATATACATCACTTTACCGAATAAAGTTTCTGGAGAACAATTCCATCCGTTCGAGTACGTTTTTGGAGTCAAATCAATGGGTTTGACACTTTTCAATAAACTTAAATCTCGTGACTTAGTAATCGGGTCTTCCAAATATCAAGTACGAGATTGACAAAGTTTATTCGAACGTGCCAAAGGGAAACATGTAAAATCCTATTTTAAGCCAAAAAGTGTCGTGAGTACCAAAGAACGCTTTTTCAACTTATACACATTAGTTTATGTGGTCCCATGCATGTGCATAGTCGAAATGGTCACAAGTTTGTTTGTGTTATGGTTAATGATTTTTCTAGATTTACATGGGTTATCCTTTTGCATTCAAAGGATGAAACATTTGACGAGTTTGTTGCATTAGTGCAACAGGTACAGAACCAGCTGGTTGCAATAAATCTGACCATGGCACTAAGTTTGATAATTCGAGCTTTATTGATTTTTGTAGAGAGCATGGAGTGAGCCACAACTTTTCCGCTCCTAGAACACCACAATAAAATGGTGTTATGGAAAGAAAGAATAGAACTCTAGAGAAGATGGCAAGGACGATGCTTATTGAAAGTGGAGTCCCTAAGAGCTAGGAGAAGCCAAGAACACCGCATGCTATATATTGAATCATGCTCTCATTGGACCTAAATTAAATAAGACCCCATTTGAACTCCTAAAGGGTAGAAAGCCCAATATTGCACACTTTCGTATCTTTGGATGCAAGTGTTTTGTGCATTATAATGGGAAGAACCATCTCGACAAGTTCGACCCTAGGAGTGATGATATAATCTTTTTTGGATACTCTCCTCATAATAAAGCATACAAGGTGTTCAATAAGAGAATCTTGTGTGTTATAGAAAGTGTTCATGTGATTTTTGATGAGTTTAACATGTCTTCTAAGATCGCACAAAGCGAGCAAGGAGATATTATTGGAATGCTTCGAGTTTACGGGAAATGCATAAACTGGTCCCGCTTAGATCCGTAAGAGGGAGATAGGTCTACCTACTGATCCACCAATTGCTGATGATGGAGGACCTGATCTAGAACGAGAAGAGAATAATGAGGATTTGTTTAAGAGGGAACTATATGCTGATGGTTCCCACAGAGAAAGCAGGTAAACAACTCAAATGAACCACCGCGTAAGTCGGTGGCAACCCTAATGAGGGACAGTAAGTAATGTGCAAGGAACCACTAACTAACTTAGATGGCCGGAGCGCAAGTTAGTTCCACTCATGTTAAATCAAGATCAGAAAATGATCCAGTTTCAAAAAGTTTTGATATCAATCTTCTCATCCCTCTAATCAAATCATTAGTGATATCAATAAGGGAATTCAAACAAGAAGAGTTGTTTATGAAAACTTTTGTGCTTTCTTTTCTTCTTGTCTTACATAGAACCAGCTGATTATAAGATGGCTTTGAATGATCCAGATCGGGTATCGCCATGCAAGATGAATTAAATCAATTTGAAAGGAACCAAACTTTATAATGCCGATTCAACTAAATCAGGGGTCACTTTGTGTTTGAATGTCAAGAAGTATGGTACTTTCGAGTTTGCAAATTGGATTATGAATGACTCGGGGATTTAATGAAGTAGGGAGATTTGGTTCAGAAAAGAGGTTGTAGCATGCATAATAGTAGGGCTATAATCGAGAGTGATAAGGACATTCCCCAGTCATTGGAAGCACTTCAGAGTGATCGTTATTACCAAATGTACATCAGACACCCTGAAAAAGAAGAGCAAAGCGAATAAGGGGCATTTGGAGTCGAGGTAACTTTTGCATGATAGTGCAATTTCTAGTGCTACTAGTTCAATGAGTGATGGTGGGGTATAAAAATTCGAAGGAGGTGCACATGACAACTCTAAAGCATCTTTGTGGATGAAACATACATTCCTTCACTTAAACCACAACAACTTCCACACCCCCAACAACCACTATCTGTGAGATTTGAAACTCAGCCAAAAAATACTCAAACACAGCCACATACCATCATAAGAAAACTACCACCACCACAAAGAAATAGGTTGTTTATAATTTCGCCCGTAAAAACAGCCAAGAGGGGCCACAAACGGGCCAAAGCCGAGGCTATCGGGGTTCAAGTAAGGTGCATGCCGCTAGGGGAGTTAATAACTGGGTATCCTGGATATGCGGTACTCAGTATTTCCATGGCACCCGCATTTGTGGGTACATGAAAATAAGGCTCGGGACCCGACCCAAATAAATCGGGTACCCATTTATCTGCTACCCGGTTTTTCCTCGGGCTCTGGTCATAGATACCCGGCTCGATTTTTTTTAATATAGTTCAACTTCAACTTGATCACATTTGTCTGACCTAGAGACACCTACCGCATGCAAAGTTTTCATTTATACGGAACTTTTTGGCAGCCAAATATTATGTTCCATCTTCCACTATCTTCAAACTTTTGTCCCCTAATCAATAGTCATTGTTTAGTTTGCAGCTGAGTGCTTCTAATGTGCTTACAAAATAGTTTCACAATAAAAGGGAGGGTGAAATTAAATCAATAAGCTTACAAAATACAAACTTCACAACCAACAAAATAAAAATAAAAGGGAGGAGGGATTAAATAGTTTCAAAATACAAATTCCTGAATGTTTCTCAAAGTTTTTTCAAACCAAAAAAAAAGAACACTACTTCATGGCCCATTTTCATTTGTGATGTCCGAAGTATCGTTGATCTCATCAATTGCAAAATTGGTTGCTCTAATCCAAATGTTTCATGCCTAAAAATAATTAATAAATTTAGATGTTACAATTGATAATATATGTATAAAGCAAATATTTAAAATGAAAGTAATTGATGACAAGATAGACTACTAACCTTCTTCCATAATTTCCAACTTTAGCAAACTTTCTTCTATATTAATTATAACACTCCGTCCTTATACAGAAACATAATAACAAAAGCGACATCCAAAATTAGTAAATAGATGATAGTAGAAATATCGCCGGACGAATATGTCGCTCTAAAGGTAAAATAAACTACATTATTATTAAAGATAGAATCCAAAACCATAAGGAAAACCGAACTTATCCAAAAGAGGCAAGGATACCTCCAACAATCACAACAAACATAACATCAAAGTTTAACTCATAGCGACAAAAACAATCCACCAAAAATAGATGTGAATCCAACCAAAGTACTTAACGCCGATGGGGCGAAAATACCTCCTTATTTTATCATAAAACTCATATACTAAACAAACACTGCAAATTTAGGTAGATCCCCCTATTCTCACTTTCCGTGCCCAAATAGTGATCAACCTGGCTTTTAACTCCATCTGCAATAATATATTAACAACAATAATCCACAATCAGTGGAGAGTAACTAGCAGTTCTCCCAGAACAACTAGAATCAAGATAACATTAGCAATAAGCTTTAATAATCAACAAAAGTCATCACATCAATACACAACACAATTCACTTAATTGCATCATATGAAAACTCTCATTCTAACTCATATGGAAACATAGATTCTAAACATGAATTTATAAAATAAACAAGGAATAGTCCCCAATATAATCCCATGATCATAGTTCTCCATAACAGAACAAACCAATAGATTATAGAAAATTTTATGAGAAAAAGGGCACACCAATAGTGGATCGCAACCCACCTCATAAGGTTTATCAGATCGTAACTTCCATACAACCTATGGGCTGAAGTTCCATACTGTCTGTGTCTAAGAATGGCCAAACTCCCAATACGTGATGGTACCTATAAATTTCAAGCACTGGGATCTCCTCGACAACAACAATTAACCCATGTAACACCCTAGACGCAACCTGGGTGGTCGGCATGTTCTTCATCTATCCCACCGGATTTATTACATCTCAAAATGAAAACAAAGTACAACAATAAGTTCAATTCAAATATTTCACATCAAAATCAACAAGGATGCCCATGGCTTTACACCCAAAATTCAACAAAAAACTAGATCGCAACCTCAAGTTATATATTTGTCCCACCGAATATCTTACATCTCGTAAAGAAATAAATAAATCAAACTTAACCCAAAGTTTCTTCATCAACAACATTTATATATCAATAGGGATGCCCAAGTGGCCTTACACCCAAATCTCGCAAAAAAACTAGGATCGCAACCTCAAGTAATTCAATTCAAATAACATTCCATACTTCTCATCATTAACGTGACAAAAGTGTGATCTTCATGACATAACCATTATCGAAAAACAAGCCCAAAACATGAATTCGACATTTCAACAACTACATGATAGAATCATAATACAAATAATTATCAACCAACTCTCATTACCAAAGTTTCCTCACATGAAAAATATAAGTACATAACAATTTTCAACTTACAAATACCTACATCATATCTTTTAATCCATAAAACAACCCGATTCTACCAACATCATCCATATAACCAAAATTTAACAAAATATCACACAAACCAACATGCGAACAAAGTGGTATAATGGTTCGCCTCGCCGTGCGTGCGTCGACGCAACGCTATGCTAACACATCAACGTTGCGTCCGATCCAACTCCGGGCGCGTCCCGACGCAACTAAGGGAAAGTTCTTCGCCCGTTCGTAACCAAATTAACACCAAAATTTCACAAAACAAATTCTTCCAATACAACAATAATTTCCAGCATAATCAAACCAAGAACACCACACATAAACAATTATTTTCATCAATACAAGCACAAGAATTTTAATAAATAAAAAATTCTCATGATGAACTATATATGAAAAAATCATAAGATATATGCACAAGAAAACAACATTTTCAAACATAATCTAAAGTATAACATCTGAAAATTAAAACATATTTAC
>CANSZD010003788.1:0-206888 GCA_947648045.1 Beta corolliflora | reverse complement strand
GAGCGCCTGGTGGCGGCGGGGGTGCTATGAACGATCATAAAGGGAAGTGGTGGCATTGATGATGGAAAAATCGCATTAAAGGTGTTGGTGGTGGGAACAACCGCAGCCGAAGTGGTGGTGGTGGAAATGCCCGAGAGAAAATTGGTGGTGGTGGGCAGCATTGGTGTTGTTGCTGGTGCTGGGTTTTATGGTGGTGTAGGTAGTGGTGGTGTTCATGGCGGCGGTGGTGGTGATGGGGGTGGGATTGGAGGTTGTGCTAGTGCGGGTGATGGTAACGGAGGTGGCGGAGGGTGGTGGTTGTGGTGGTGGAAGTGTGGTGGTGGGGGTGATGGTGGTGGAGGTGGTGGTGGTTTCGTGGTGGTGGGGGTGATGGTGGTGGAGGTGGAGGTGGAGGTGGTGGGGGTGGTGGTGAAGGTGGTGGTGGTGGAGGTGGAGGTGGTGGGGGTGGTGGTGAGATGGTGGTGGTGACGGTTTGGTGGTGGTGGGAGGTGGGTTTGGTGGGGGTTGTGGCGATGGTGGTGGAGGTGGGTTTGGTGAGGTTGTGGCGATGGTGGGTGGAAGTGGGTTTGGTGGTGGTTTTAAGTGGCCGTCAATTGTATATCTGTATGACAATGTATTGGAGATAATTTTGGAAGATTTGTTTTAGGAATATTTTCCTATCGTATTAGTTGTTTGTGAGTATCTTTAGTTATTTTTTTCCTTGTCCTAAAAGTAATGGTGTTTCCTATAAGTATGTATTTACTTCTTGATCAATGGAACATACACGATAACACAATTACCGTTCCTCAAAAACTTATTATGGTATAAGAGCCAGTGGTTTAAAGATCTCATTTTTTTTTTTTTTTCAAAGTTCCATCTTTCTTTTGAAATTGTTGACCTTAGTTTTTTGGATGATGGCCAGAAACATTGCCACACTGACGTATTGGTTTGTTTGATAAATAGTGTTTTAGTTCGGATAGGAACTTGATTGTTTAAGTGAGTTAGGAGTTGGAATCTTGGATGGCGTGTCGGCTTATAATCGAGACCAAGTAATATATGTCCAGCAACCAAGAGTTTAATCTTCAAAATGATGTTTTATGATTGATTCACGTCCTGGATTCACCCAGGAGCGCTTTCTGTAAAGTGCAAGGGACGAACGTCTTGAGTGGAAGATTGAAAGAGATGGCGTAACTAGGTCAAGAGATACGGCACGGTTTATGTAAGTAAATTATATTGCTTGAGTTTAGGGAACTAAATGGAACTTATTAAATGCAACAAGTGGTTTTGAAAAATATTTAATTGAGTTTTTAGGAAATATTGTAAATAAATAAAAAATAGTTTTTTATTTTCTAAATAAAAATCTTGTTTTAATTGCGAAGCGAAGTAAAATAAATTTCTAAGTTGACTCTCTGTTTTTCTCGACCTCTAAAGCCCGAAACTACTTGTTGGTTGGTTTTGAACATGTCTTTACTTGTTCGCGGAAAGGGGTGTGAACGTGGGAAAATAATTATACGTGGGTTCTTCTTGTGGCGCTTGGTGGAGGAATAAGTGGAGCCTAACGTGAGAAAACCATTTAGAAAGGGAGAGGTGTATCTCGGCCCCAAACTTCTCACTTGAAAACATATTAATACAAAAGTCCCCAAATCTTAAGAGTTTTCGGAAAAGTCGGTTGCGTTGATAAGAGTTAAAGTTAGCCTTAAATATCGAAGTTGATATATCTTCTAGTGTTTATCGCAAATTGAGTTGTAATTTGGGGTTCGGGTTGAGTGGCTACTTGTAAGGAAACTTTAGTTAAGTCGGTGGTGTAGGCCTGGAGTAGAGCGATAGAGAGGATTCAATGATCAAGGGGGTTATTGTGGGAACTTGAGTTCGAAAGGAACTGAGTTGTGAAAGTGATTGTAATAGAGTTATTCTTGATAATAATAGTTTTTGAGGTTTTCTCTTGCTTGATAAGGTTCAAGAAGTTTCATAATTATATATATTTAAAATACCAGTATCTCTGTTTCTTCTAAAGTCTGTAAATTAAGCGAGAAACTTTGCTCAAAAGTTGAAGTACAATTCACCCCCCCTTGTACGTGTTCGATTGAAGTATCGGTGGGTATCGGAGCGGGACTCGCTTAATACGGGAAACCTGGTAGTAAAGTTCAAGAAGATGGATACACACGAGAGGCTCGAAGAAGGGTTACTCCCACGCAAAGGCCACCAGATGTTAGACGGAAAGTTCTATACGTATTGGAAAAATCGTATGGAAATTTTCATTAAAGCGAGAGAACTATCAAGTACGGAGGGTTATCGAAGTTGGTGACTTCGAGGTAACAAAAACCAATCTTAGAAAGCGAGGTAGTTCCTAAACCCATAGTGAATTTTCAAAAGAAGATTTTTGAAAAATATGAAATAAATGCTATGGTATTCGAAAATCTTGCATTGTGGTCTTGGACCTCATGAACCCGATAGGGTCATGGGGTGTAAGAGCGCAGAAGCAAATTTAAGGATCTCCTTGAAATCACCCATGAAGGAACAAATGAGGTTAAGCGTTCCAAAAATCGATCTTTTAATGTCTAAATATGAACGTTTTGAAATGCGGCCAAAAGAAACAATTGAAGATAGGAAAAATTGTTTTAAATAAGTCGCCTTTACGTAGTCTTCAATTTCAAGTCTAAGCTTTTGAAAATCCGAGGAAATAAGCGTGCATTACCATCATTTAAGCAAATTTAGGTTAGTGGTTTTTTTTACCCATTATCACAAAGTTACCACCCCACCAAACCCAACACCCACCCCTCACCACCCATACCACCGCAGCCCCCCCCCCCCCCACCCCTCCCCCAGCCTTGCATCCCCCACCATGGCGGCCCCCCCCCCTCCCCATCCCCTCATGACCCCGGCCCCCAGTCCCGCCCACCCCCCCACCCTCCCCCTCCCCTCCCTCCCTCCCTCCCCTGCCCTTGCACCCCCCACCATAGCGGCCCCCCCGCCTTCCCGTCCCTCGTAGCCCCACCTGCCCTCCCCATCCCTGCGGCCCACCCCCACCCTCTTCCCTCCCCCGCTTGCATCCCCCACCATGGCGCCCCCCACCCCCCCCCCCCCACGCGGCCCACGCGGCCTCGAAGCCCCCACCCCCCTCCTAGCAGGTGCGGCCAAGGCTCCACCCCGCGGCGCATCCCCCACCCTAGTTTCTCCATCTCTCATCTTCGTTGTTCTTCGTCACTTTGAGAACTGTTTGGGGTGGGTGTTTCGTGGAGGTGAACGGCCCGTAGCGGAAATTAGAGGGGAGGGGGATTCGACGCAGTGGGGAGGCTGCGGAAGGGTCGACATGGAGGTGGGGGAGCCGCGGAGGGATCGACGGGGTGGGAGGCTGTGGGAGGGTCGACGGGAGGCGGGGAGCTGCTGGGATGGGGGTGAGTGGGAGGGTTGACGAAGGGGGGGGGGGAGCCTGGCGGGGTGGGGTGGTGGGAGGGTCAGCGGGGGGTGGGGAGAGGGGGAGCTGGCGGGGGTGGGGTGGTGGGAAGATGGGTCAATGGGTTTATTTAAAGTCAAAGTTTTTATTTGCCGGTTTATCGAGGTTCCTAGGTCATTTTACCTAATTAAAGTTAATGGTGCTACAAAGTTGACTAACTAGGAATAATCAAAAGTTAGACTTGAAATTGGAAGACCACGCAAAGGTTAACTTATTTAAAACAATTTTTCCTTGAAGGATATGTTTACACGATTTACTAACATCACTAATGAATTAGTTTCTCTTGGAAGAATTATTCCCACCGATGAACAAAGTTAGAAAAAATCCTCGGGAGTATGCCTCAAGATGAACGTTGGAGAACAAAGGTCAACGCCTTGTTTGAAACTAAGGACTTTACCAGGTTCGGTATTGAACAATTGGCGGGATCATTGATGACCGACGAATTGCATCTTGGGCTATGCATCTTAGGAGAGTTCCAGAATCCCGAGGCTTGGCTCTTAAAGGAAGAAGAGTCGAACTCCATGAAGAAGAAGCGGCCATGCTAGTAAGGAAAATGAAAAGGTCAGGAACTACAAACCCGGAAACCAAAGGAAGAAGAAACTCGTTCAAAAACCAACGAGTTCCAAAGCTGAAAATGGTACGCTCTGAAGTGCGGAGAAATTGATCATCAAATAAAGAGACCTTGTCCTCTTTGGGAAAATGAGAAAGGAAAAGGCAAAGGCAGGAACTATCCAAAGATAGATACAACTAAGTCAACCTTTGCCAAACCTAACTTCAAGAAGGCCATGATTCTTTGCGTGGGGAGAAACAGATACGAAGATGAAGAGGAACAACCTCATGAAGAGACGCCAATCTTTGTCTTAAAAACAAATGAAGATGACAAAGTTCCATCTAATGAGGTAAATTCCACTACTCTTCAATCTCTTTCAAAAACCAAATTAATTGAGTTATTGTTGGAAACACTAGTTGACTATAAGAAACTTGGAATATTGAAAAGCGAAGTGATAAGGTTTGGAACTTAGTAAGAATCATATGACCTACGCAACTAATGTCGATCGGATGTACAAAGTAGGTTCTTTGATTTGCTTGAGGAACACTTCATAGTGAGTCCTTTGAAAGAGTTAAAAATGAAAACATACAGCCTAAAGTTGAATTAAGTCAATCACAAGATGCTAAGTTTAAGTCTAGATCCTTCAAGATCTTTTGAGATAAGTATGGGAATTTTAATGTTGATCTAGAAAACTTGAACATTGAATTGACTACGCAAAGAACAAAATGAGAAGTTAAGGGATTTATGTAAGTAAATTATATTGCTTGAGTTTAGGGGGAACTAAATGGAACTTATTAAATGCAACAAGTGGTTTTGAAAAATATTTAATTGAGAGTTTTTAGGAAATATTGTAAATAAATAAAATAGTTTTATTTTCTAAATAAAAATCTTGTTTTAATTCCGAGCAAGTAAAATAAATTTCCTAAGTTGACTCCTTGTTTTTCTCAACTACTAAACCACTTCTTGTTGGTTGGTTTGAACATGTCTTTGCTTGTTCCTCAAGAAGTGTGAACGTGGGAAAATAATTCTCGTGGAGTTCTTGCTTCACACTTCAGTGGAGGAATAAGTGGAACTAACATGAGAAGGCTTCACTATAAAAGGAGAAGTCTCTCTCATTACAAACTACTAACGAAAACATATTATCTAAGTCTAAATCTTAAGAGTTTTCATAAAAAGTCGATTACATTCAATAAGAGTTCCAAAGTTCCTTAAATATCCAAGTTCAATATATATACTAGTGTGTTTCCGAGAATTGAGTTGTAATTTTGGGGTTCAAGGGTTGAGTGACTCTTGTAAAGACTTAGAGTTAAGTCGGTGAGTGTAGGCTTCGGAGTAGAGCGATAGAGAGGGAGTTCCAATAATCCAAAGGTGATTATTGTGGGAACTTGAGTTCGAAAGGAACTCGAAGTTGTAGAGAGTGATTGTAATGGAGTTATTGCAATAATATAGTTTTTGAGGCTTTTCTCTTGATAAGGTTCGAAGTTTCCCAATTTTATATATTTCCATCTCAAATATCTCCGTTTTTTAAAGTCTTAAATTCAGCGAGAAACTTTCTTAAAAGTTCGAAAGGTCCAATTCACCCCCCCTCTTGTACGTGTTCCATAATAAAGTATCAAAAATCCAAATATCATATTGTTTGGCCTACAAGAGCTTTCTATGGTCAATTACTAAAAAAAATTTAAAGGCTTGCGAGACGAACACTATGATTCTATAGATGTGTTAGTGCTACTGCTCTTAACTTACGTGCCTGTGCCGCCAAAGAACTGGTTAATGATTTTGGTTTGGGCCTTAATGATGATAAATATGCTGCTTTGCATATACCCAGATTTTGAGTATTGATCCTTTTCCCACCCTCAACAAAGCATTTTCCTTGGCTATTGTTCATGACACGGATGATAAATATGAATTTATGAGCTTTGTTGTGCAAGCTACTGCCACTAGCCCGCTAGTTTTTGAACGTCTTATGCTCGTGTTCTTCACTAGGGGATGGCGGTGGGCGAGTCAGTAGGAGACCCGCCACTTCCCGCCCAAGTGGGGCGGGGATGAGTCTAGGTTTGACGGGGATAGAGCGGGGATGGGGATTAAAATCGTCACCAAGTAATGGGGTGGTGGAGCGGGTGTGCATTTTGTGCTATACCCGCCCCATCCCCCGCCCGCCCTACCCCCACCCGCCCTGCATATTTATTATTAAAATTCTATTTATATACTTATATTATTAATAATTTTATCTTGCAAAATATAAATATATAAGGGTATGACGCGGGAATGAAGCGGTGCGTGTACCCATGCGGGTGGTTGGGCGGGGATGAAGTGGGTACGGCGGGTACGAGCGTGTGCGGATACCCATGCGGGTGGAGGGGCGAGGATGGGTTTAAATACGTACTTGGTGGGCGGGGATGAGTTTGGAATTTTCCCCCTCAATGGGTTGCTGGGCGGGGATGGGGATGGGAATTTTATGCGGGTGCGGGTGTGGAGGTACCATCCTCCGCACCCGCCCCGCCCAATGCCATCCCTATTCTTCACGCACTCCGAGATAAGCAAGGTCGTGACTACGACTACGATAGATGTTACAACGCATCGGCGACCCATAAGGCTTGCGCGGCCGTGGGCGTGGTCGTTCTTGTTGTGGCCAAGACAATTCCTCCTCTAGCCGTGGACATCAGTAATACGTTTGCCGATGTAGGCACGCAACCTACATACTCCATTCCGATACTCATGGGAAAATAAATCTTTGGTCATGTGACTTATGTCCCCTTGTTTATATTTTATAACTAAGCCTTTAACCCGTGCAAAAATGCAACTCAAACTATGCATGCTCCAAAATATTAGCTGCGTTACATCTTGAAGAAATGCCGCTTTGCATGATTGGCAATCGTGACATAACGTCTTTTAATTTTATCCCATCTATTGCGGCGATATCAAAGTATGTAGGTTCCATTTTTCGGGTTTTAACCAAATTGATGGACTTTTGTAGTTGAAGCTACAATCGTCAGAGGCTTGCAACAACCGATTGTCCAATTTATAAAAGAGAAAAGAATTTAAAAAAAAAATATAATTTCAATAATACAACTATATATACAAATACAACCATACTGATTAAAATTGCTAGTCGAATGAGTTGAAGCAATTTTCTTTGTCAAAGAAAGACATTATTATTATTATTATTATTATTATTATTATTATTATTATTATTATTATTATTATTATTATTATTATTATTATTATTATATGCTCAGTTTTTTCAATACCCTATGGCATTATATACTCATACTATATATATATATATATACATACATATATGATCGATTAAAAGCTAAATACTTTGAAGAACATGTTCCTGGACAATGCAACAGCAAACAAAGCTAAATACATATATTATTATTATTATTATTATTATTATTATTATTATTATTATTATTATTATTATTATTATTATTATTATTATTATTATTATTTAATTTTTCTTTGATATTTTGCTAATAATAATAACGCCGAGTAGTTAGGGTGTTACCGTTAGTTTTGCTCGTTTGTTAGGATGATTTGTAAGCTTACTTGATGATCAAGGAGATTAGCTAGGTGTATGTCGTTAGGATTAAGTGAGTCCAAATTTTGGCGGTTAAGTGTTGTTGGGTGGCTGTGGGGATTTCTGGCGCCATCACACCGCTTTAACAAACAGATTAGATTTAATTTAGGAGTTCTAGTTTGATTAGGATTTGTTGCAAATCCTATCCTAATTATTGTACGTCGCATGGCACTATATAAACCCATGCAATGCCATAATAGAATCAATTTAGTTTTGTTTTTGTTCAAGAAGAACGTTTGTTCAATCAAGAGCTGGAAAGCTATCTAAGTAGGAAGACACAAACACATACATAAACCTCGATTACTTGCTTGAAACCAAGTTGCAAATCAAGCACATAAAATGCCCAGAATTTCGTGAGTTTGAGAGGCAAGTTCGAGTGAGATTAAAGTCATATATAATAAGAAATTCAGTGAAAACTCAATAAAATCAAATTAGTCCCATATATATTCCGGTTAAGCCACATTGAACCTTTAATAATTGTGTTACAATCTTGTACATAGGAGGATCCTAGTGCTTGATTACACATCGAATGATTCTTCAGTAGTGGTCCTAAAGATGACTATTAAAGTGAATAAATACAAATTGCACATTTTTGTAAATCATAATGTATAATTATAAGAATAAATATGCTCTTATGCATTTTACATACTTGTATGCTTTTGTCCATATGTTGTAAATAAATTTAAAGTGATTGATATATATATATATATATATATACATAGGGTATATGAAATATATTGTATATATTATAATCGTTATATGTATTAGGATATTTTTATATGTATGAATGAAAGTATACAGAGTGTGTATAAAGTGCAAGGGCACATGTATTCTAGAAATCATACATACATTATACTGTATAAAAATGTTTGATTTATATTAATTTTCTTTGGTTTTCGTCTTTAGGATGATTACCAAAGAAATTTTCCTCTTGTCACACTAGGTCTTCACAACACACTTCAAAATCTAATATTTCTCTCTTTTCTCTCATTGTTTTTTTTTTTCCCTATCAAATCTTTCTCTTCTTGAAATAATGTTGTAGTCACTTTTCAAGTCACTAGGGATCAACTTCCATTGACGTACACTAGAACAATACGAGATCATTCTTTAAGCTAAATTTAACGAGAACAATACGAACAATAATCTTACTCCTATTAGTTAGTTTTAGAGAAGAAATAAAGAGAATAATGCAAGGAAGCTTGAAAACATAAACTTAAACTCATAACACAATATATTCTCCATCACAAAAAACTGAAAACATAAGCTACTTAAATAAACTAACAAACAATGCATAACTACTTCCTAACTTCAAGCACAACTAAACCCACTAACCCACTATAAAACGTGATATACTCCACTACTACTAACAATGACAATTGACAAACACATTTGACTCCTTATACTTAACCACTAACAGCGACTACTAACTAGAAAATAGGTAACAAAAACTATCCTTTGAAGCATACACCAACACACCCCTTGCTTAGAAGGCATTACAACTGAACCTTTTGCTTGCACTTGGACCTTGACTTAGACGACGCCGGCTCCCATAGCTCCTACGAACGCGCCGCAAACATTGATCTCTTTGCTACAAATTAAACTTGAAACCACGACCATAAACACACAACCATCAAAATGCAATATTAGGCCATGCACGTAGTTGGACCCTTTGAACTAGCTAGCTAATCGGGATGAGCGGGGAGAATCCCGGGACGGACATAGTAAGACGTCTCATAGGAGCTTGCGCCCGAGGCCACGCCGGGCTTCACCGAGCCCGGCCCGCTCCCTAGCCCGCACCCCCGCCGCCGTCAAGACGTTTCATCGGAGGAGGAGCCCGAGACCACGCGGGCTTGGGTCGAGCCGAAGTCCGCACCTCCGCCCCGCTCGTGCTCGTACCCACAACGACATTCGACGTCTCACCCGCCCAAGACATGCGGATGGTGTCGCCTACTCTAAGCGTCATTTCATCATACAGTAGTACTCCACCCGCCATATAATAGCGGTTTTGTGCGGGAGAAGCACTGGTACGGATTGTGTAGTACTTGCCACTTTCGGCCTAGTAAGCATAGACTCGATGTCTTGTTGTGGTTTGTGAATTGGTGACCTCGTAATGCCCTATGTAATCCCGGGGTCGAATTTCTCTCGAAAGAATGTTGTGTAATCTTGTTCCATCAAGGGAATTTTGATCCCTCGTCACTTGATCATCAACTACAACATCTAACGACATTCTTTCGAACAGGCCGGTATTTGGGCCTAGGTAGGGGGTGTTAACGAGCCGAACCGAGACCGAACTCGACCGGACTGGCTCGGCTCGAAAACATGTTTAATAAGGCTCGGCTCGAGCTCGAAGCTCGTCGAGCTTGAGATATTGGGCTCGGCTCGAGCTCGAGTCCAAAACTTATGGCTCGGCTCGAGTTTGTTAGGCTCGAAAAGCTCGAAATTAAAGTTCGGCTTAAGCACGTCCAAGTCGATTTTATGAGGGCCAATGTTTAATAGTTTAAAAGCCCAATATCTAACTTGTTAAATGCATGGCCCAAAGAAATAGAAGGCCAACTGTAACCTTGTAAGGGATTACTCAATCACAACTTTCTTTTATAGAGTAGTGCCGCACACACCCTTACTATTCTGCCGATGTGGGATGTGGAATATAAGATACTCCTTGGCCCTTGCTTTGTATGCGTTTGGTTTGCAAGGAATCAACTCACAATTGCTTTTTTTCCTTTTGCCTCTTTGATCTTTGCGTCTGTATCGTACATCTTGCATCAATAAGTTACAAGAGAAAATATCTCTCATATTTTTTTTATTGTTTTTGCCTTTTTTTTTTGGAAAGTTTTTTTTGTTTTTTTAAAGGTTTTTTTTGGGTGTTTTTCTAGTTATTTTAACTTTCTAGTGTTGTCTTCAAGTCCAAGTCCTACAATTTTTTCCTATAGTTATTTATTTTAACTTTTTTATTGTTGTCTTCAAGTTCAAGACTACAAATTTTTCCCATAATTATTAATTTTATCCTAAATTAAACATTAATGGAATATTTTTAATAATTTAAAAAGTATCGAGCCCATTCACGAGCTTTCGAGCCGAGCTTAAGGTAGTTCGGGCTCGCTCGTTAGAGTCTCGAGCCGATCTCGAACTCGAATTGAGCCTCTCGAGCCGAGCTTTGGCCGAGCTTTGACCGAGCCGGGGCTCGAATAGTTTGCGAGCCACCCTGGCTCATTAACACCCCTAGGCCTAGGCGAGAGGGGCAGGTGCCTAGGGCCCCAAAACACATCGCCCAAATAAGTAAGGGCAAAAGAGAGAATAAAAGGAAAAGTAGAAAAAAGGAAAAGAAAATATCACCGCAATACAAAGAAATGCGGTCGAGAATTACGCTTACTCTTCAACCTATAACTCCTTCAATCAAATTCGTTTCTTATTCAATTCTCCCACTTGTTTTCCAATTCAATGCCAAACACTCAAAATTTTTGGGTAATATCTCTTTTTCTCTCGCAATTTTTGTTCTTTATTCGATTTTTAAGGTTTTGCAAATTCGAATTTTATTTTTTCCTTTTTCGACCAAGAATTATTATATAATAATAATTTTTTCCCTTCAAAAAAATAATAATTTTTTGATGTAATATCCATAAAAAGTACATAAAAATATTGTTAAATTAAATTTTCTATAGAACTTATATAAAAGCTAACAAAGAAAATTATTCCTTGGTCCGGACCGAAAATCAAAACTTCAAAAAATTCGGACCAAACAACTATTTATTTTTTTCGGTCCGGACCGAAAAAATCAAACATTAAAAAAATTTAGACCTAATTAGGGCCCTAATATGTAGGTTCGCCCTTGGGCCTCCAAAATCTCGAAACGGACCTGTCTTTCGGCAAAGAGAAATATTTGATAGTGAATTTTTAAAAAAAATAAATAAACAATTCAATGAGAGAGAAGAGAGAGGATTTGAATGAGAGAGAAGAGAGAAAGATGAAGTGTGTTGTGAATTGAAGACACTGTTACAAGAGGGTTTTCATTTATATGGACTTAAACCACGTTATATTAGATACGTAAAGAATTTAAGAAGATGATTTCATTATTGTAAACCTTTTCACATATCCATAAAAAGTACATAAAAATATTGTTAAATTAAATTTTCTATAGAAGTTATGTAAAAGCCAACAAAGAAAATTATTCCCTTACGGACCGAAAATCAAAACTTCAAAAAATTCGGACCAAACAATCGTTTTATTTTTGTGCCGGGACCGAAAAATCAAACATTAAAAAAATTTAGACCTAATTAGGGCCCTAATATGTAGGTTCGCCCTTGGGCCTCCAAAATCTCAGAAACGGAACTGTCTTTCAGCAAGAGAAAGATTTGATAGTGAATTTTTTTTAAAAAAAAAATAAACAATGAGAGAGAAGAGAGAAGGATTTGAATGAGAGAGAGAGAGAAAGATGAAGTGTGTTGTGAATTGAAGACCCGGTTACAAGAGGGTTTTCATTTATATAGACTGACCACATTATATTAGATACGTAAAGAATTTAAGAAGATGATTTCATTATTGTAAACCTTTTCCCTTAATAAGAGTTATTTAGTTGATTATAACCTCCTTTTAATAAGTACGGAGTAGAAGTCTAGCTACACTACTTTGGGAGCTTGAGTTACATAACTACAAACCTAATTTTGGTATATAATAGGTGGTTATTACTAATTTTGCCTTAAATTAAAAAAAACTTATTAGGATGTTATTTTCAAAAAGTTGTATATAATAGGTGGTTATTACTAATTTTGCCTTAAATTAAACGTTCTTATTGCTACAAAACCACTCAATACAAGCATTATACTCACGCACAAACATATATAACAACAAACCTCCTTCAAGTGTCGATCGAGTACGTGTTTGTGAGGGATTTCGATAATCAAGAATCAGTTTATTCTTCAAGATTTCTTTGCATGCTGTTTTGTCTGGTACGTTAATCAGGCAATTAAGGCACGCATCAAAGTGTTCTTAATTAGTCCGTTCAAGATTTCATTATTGTAAACCTTTTCAAACTACTATATTAGGGTGCGTTAGTTTGTTAGTTCAAACTATCTGTGCAGGCCTATGCCATGGTCCCCATTGAAACTAGTGCTGCAACTGCAAGTGCTGCAGCAACTAACATAAACACAAAGTGTCAGCAAGCAACTACAAGTTAGATTGCTACAGGTAGTGTATTTCATATACAAACTAAGGAACCTCAATCAAATAAATGCAGTTGCCCTAGTAAAGAAAGTGTCATCTACATATCATAATTGACTCTAGCATTATATATATATCCTCTTAATTCGCTCATAAACTAAATACACCCTAATTTCATAACAATTAGTTTGAGAATTGAAAGTAAAAAGATAAATAGAATAATTCAACACAATATTTTGGCAGTAGGTGAATCAAATTAATAGGGTTGAAATAGGTTGTAAGAAATTCACCAGTTGTGGGGAAATATATTGGATATACGAAAATTATTATTAATTATTATCAAATATTTTATTCAAATAATAAATATGATGAGGTTTAAAGTTAGGTTTGACATTTGATGTTAAAAACAAACAAACATAGAAAGCTTTGACGATTAAGAAAAATAATAATTTGGTTTTAAAAAAAAATATCTCAATTATTTTAAGCATGAATAATTCACGAATCATTCCATACAAAATTATACTTACCGTGAGCTAGTGCCATAAACTAGGCGTGCTCAGTTCCAATCTATTAATTCATTATCATTTGGTACAGTACATAAAATTACCATATATTCATGCATGACATACATCAAGTAACTAGGCGCAAGCTAATTAAGTGTTTAAGAAGTAAGATCGAGTCTAAATATATTCATGAATGTTGATGTGGTACGAGGCCCTGCGCGGGCTTAAGCTCGACCCAAGCCCGCGTGGTCTCGGGCTCCTCCTCCTCTGAAATGTCTTAGGGGACGCGGACGCGGACGCGGGCCCGGTCGCAGGCTCAACAGAAGCCAGCGTGGCCTCCTATGAGACGTCTTACTATACTTGCCCCGAGCCCCGGGATTCTCCCGCTCATCCCGATTAGCTAGCTAGTTCGGTGGTCTAACTACTTCGTATTTGCATCATCTTAGTACAAGTACTAGTAGATTTTTGTCTACAAGTTTTTACTTTCCACTTGGAACGGTTTTTCTTGTTTTAGGCTTTGTAGTTTAATTTTATCCAAATAATAGGAGTATGTAGTATTATTATTAGCAATTAAATAAAGATGATGCTAGCTTGATTGGCCGTGGTCGTGTAGTTGATGATGATGTAGTATGTAGTTGATGTCTCTTAGCTTGATGAATGTACTACCTACTTTGTTTGATTAATTAATTAAGTGGTTTCTAAATGTAGTATATGTGCCCCTACTTCTCTTCCTACTAGCTTTTTATGCACGCTATGCGTGCGGTGACATTTTAGGCATAAACCGCATAAGCTATTACTCAAAGTAGTAAAACAAACCAAAACGAAAGTTCGTATCTAAGTTTTCCTCCATTTTGTGAGTAAGAAAGATAGAAAAACTTACATGTTCTACCCCATCACCCTACGTATATCTCTTATAAACCAATTTATATTTTAAATAAAAATCTTAATCAACCATCCTAAGCTTATTCATACCTATACCTCTCACCTGATCCTAAAAGCCTCATTTTCACTCATATAACATCACTTTCTCTCTCTCTTATTTTCATAATTTTACTCTCACCATAGTTTTGTACTATTTCTATCTTCCAAAAATTGCAAGTTTCTTCAATTTTTCGCCAATTTTTTACAAAAACAATACAATAATACTTTATTGTGTCGCATATCTGTAGATACCAATTTTTTTACGTTTTTGTTGGTTTTTCACTCCAAGGTTTTCTTCATTTATGGGATTTTTGATTTTATGGTTAGTTTTTCCGGGGTTCCTTTTGATTTTCAAATTTCTTGGGGTTTATTTTTTTTTCATTTTGAGTTTCAAAATTAACGAACTTTTTCGGTCTTTTTGGGGGTCTTGAGCTTTTCTATTTTTTTTTCGTTATTTTTTCATCCTTGGATTTTCTAGGTTATTAGTTTGTAGAATATCTCTATTTAATGTTTTGTTTGTTTAATATTGGTGTGGCAATGACAATTTCCCATTACGAAAGAAGAAACATCATGGTTGAAACTGCATGGAAGCCTGATATTTAAATTGCTTGTGTAATCAAGAATACTTGATAAAGTGGAAGGTAATCGTAGAACTCTTGATCTATGATTTACATGTGTTTATTTTATTTTTGTTAGGTAATCTTTGCAACAATTTTTTGTTTGTTTCTTGATTTTATAGTGCATCCATCTTCAATTTTATAATTGTGTTTGTTGTGAATTATACTTTTATGAGTCTTTTCCCTCTATTAATGTTATAAGAAAAAATGAATTTTTTTAAAATTTAAATTTGACAATTATAATTTTCATGTAATTGAAATAAATTCTTAGAAATTTTTCCTTGTAGATTCGTTTTTTTATTGTAGTTTTGAAACTCGATTGTATTTATCTAGGACTTTTTTTACGGGATTTAGGACTTTATTTATTTATTTTTTACAATTCTAATTTTTATGTATTTTTAAAAAAATAATAATTCAATGGGTATCATCGAGTGATGCGTTTTTTCCAAAATTTGTTGTTTATATCTTTTTTAAAAATTTAATTTTACAACTAAAAAAAATGTATTACTGGGATTACCGACCTCTATCGGTTGTTTGCATCTCGATTGGTATATTTTATTTCACAATTGGGAAGTTTTTTTCATGGCAAATAAAAGTTTTATTCATGGCTTTCACTTAACATTTCTAAGTGCTATTCATCTATATATTATTGTTTTTTGAAATTTGAATATGTATTTAGGAGGGAGTTTATGAGAGAAGAGAATATAATGGTAAAGTTAATAGGAGTGAAGGATTTGCGGGAGCAAGGGAACATCTTGTTGAAGCTATGATGTATAACGCACAATACATGTGAGTGTCCACATTGATAAAGAAGAGAGATGAGTTCACTTTTATAATGCAAAGGGCTACTCCCCCTTATTGCCATATGGTTTTAAGGTGGAACCTCCTTTGTGCTTGTGAAGTGGACTCTCTACTCCCTTGTGATGGGTGCGGCCGGGCCCATATTTAACATGGTATCGAGCCAACCACTGCTGTGGGCGCGTTAATTTACTCTGGACCAATTGAAAAAGAGACCTCATTTAGTATATGATGATATTAAGAAAGATAGCTTATATTTCGTGTCATGTAATTTTGCTCATATTTGTCGGGCTTGTAACACGGTAGCTCACCTAATGGCAAGGTGGGATGCAAATGGTATTTTGAGTATATATGTCTTGGAGACTTTCCCCAAAGTATTTTGGCTTTGGTGCAACTTGATTTACTTTAAATAGATTGCCCGAGCTATCTTCCTATCAAAATAATAATAATAATAATAAAGGCAAAATTGGCCTCAACACCCCGAACTATACCTCGGGTGCACCTAACACCACCAACTATGACTAGTAGCCTAAACACCACCAACTACGGGGTGGGGTGCGATGCACACCACGAACTACGGGGTGGGGTGCAGTTTGTACCATAAAAACCCACCGTCTTCGGCAACATTTTAGGCTTCCGGCCTCATTTATGGTACGAGAATGCACCCCACCCCATAGTTGGTGGTGTTTAGGCTACTAGTCGTAGTTGGTGGTGTTGGGTGCACCCGAGATATAGTTCAAAGGTGTTGACTATTTTTTAATAATAATAATAATAATAATAATAATAATAATAATAATAATAATAATAATAATAATAATAATAATAATAATAATAATAATAATAATAATAATAATAATAATAATAATAATAATAATAATAATAATAATAATAATAATAATAATAAGTTTGCTCATCTATATGTTATCAATCAATCAATATACTATACTAAAGCGAAGTGGATTAATGTGGAGCTGACAAATATTAATCCATGATTCGCTTCACCTTTAATATAGATAGATATTTAATTAATATTTTATCACGACTCTTTCTAAATCCTCAATTTCTAATATTGGTAATCATTTTCTAATGTTATCTTTATGTAATCAATGATATCTTTACAAAATTTTGTCTTCTTTTACATTTTTAAACAAACTTTACAAATTCAACAAATTATATTTCAATATTACACCTCATCATAATTGAATAGGTAGAGGAAGACCAAAGCAAACGTGAATGAGGGTGGTGGAAAGCAACACGCAGCTATTAGTACAGGTGTCGGTCGATTCACAGTCAGTTATGGTTATATCCAAACAGTTCGGTTCATATCGCCCGTTTGCGCTGTTGAAATTATTAACAGTTCAGTTCGGTTAACAAACTTTTCGGCCGGTTTTATTCAGTTATTTTTCTTTCTAGTTTCGGTTCGGTTCGGTTACGCTTTAAACCGTTTCCCACAGACAGTTAAACCAACCAACGGTTGAATCCATAACGGTTAAAACACGTTGCGGCTATTTTCGGTTCTATTTCGATTATTGACAAAAATCACATAAGTTCGTCAATAATCGCATCGGTTCGTGAGAAGTTAGTCACATTCTTGTATTTGTTCGGAAAAATGAAACTTTGTGTCGGGTTTTTGCCAAAAGTTTTCCTAGGGTTCGGTTAAAATTAATGTGTCAAATAAGTGTAGTCCGACACTTGCCTTGAAAAAACTGGTTGTACTTCCCAAAACGTGTATAAAAGTGACATCGATATATGTGTGCTTTATTGATATTCGACGATTTGGAATAAGATAATTTTATATAAGTCGATATTCAAACTTATAGTTGTATGCAAATCACATAATTTTTGGTTAAAAGGACGTATCATATCAGGTATAAATTCTTATAAACTTCATCGAAAGACGAGTTAGACATTTTTTCAAAAGTCGATTAGATCAATGTTTTACTATAATTATACTAGTCATTAAATTATATGCACATCCGAAAACCGAAATCATATCATCGACGTAAAATAAGTTAATATTGGATTGGGATCAAGGTATTGTGAATCGATAAGATAATTCAAGATAACAATACTCCATTTAAGTTAATCGTTAGCAAGTTATATTCAGTTTGAAACTCATACATCTTAGTCAAACCGAAAAGAAATTGATATTACATTAGATGAATGTATCAACTTAAGTCGGTAAAGTAATTGAAATTAATTATGGTCCATTTAAAGTAATATTAAGTTGTATCCATTTTGACTTTGAAACATAATGTTGGAGTGAAACTAATTGATATTGGATTATTAAATCAATGTATATCGGTAAGCTAATCAATATAAGAATACTCTAGTACATCTAAGCCAAACTCGAAAGACATTGATATTAGACTAAATGAATATATCAATATAAGCCGGTAAGATATATAATTTAAGATAACGGTGCTCCATTTTGAATTCGTAACATAATATTGAAGTGAAACAAGTTAGTATCGGATTATTAGATTATTGTATCAATGTGAAACGATAACCTAAATCAAGATAAAAAGACTCCAATTAACTTAATCATTTATAAGTTACATTTATTTTGAAACTCAAATATTTAATTAAACGAAACAAGATGATATTGGATTATATCAAGTATCAATGTAAGCGATAAAGCAATTGAAAATAACAATGATCCATCCAAGTGAACCTTGATTAAGCTTTATCTATTTTGAATACAAAACATATTACTAAAGTGAAATAAGTTGATTAATGAAGTTGTTATTAAGTTATTCAATTAGATGAAAGTTATGTGAATACATCTAAACATATAAAACAAATTCAAACAATTTGTTATTGCATAAGACTAATGTATGCCGATATTGGATTAGATCAATTTATTGATATAAGTCGATAAGCTAATTGTTGTAATATGCCTTGAATTATCTTACGCTTCGATAAACCAAGCATGAGTCTAGGAGGTGTTAATGAGCCGGGGTGGCTCACAAACTATTCGAGCCGCTCGGTCAAAGCTCGGCTCGAGGGGGCTCGACTCGAGTTCGGGATCAGCTCGAGACCATAACGAGCCGAGCCTGAGCCTCCTTGAGTTCGGCTCGAAAGTTCGTTAACAAGCTCGAAAATATTTTAGATAGTCTTTATGTAAAAAAGTAATGTCCCACATCGATAGATTAAAGTAAATACCAACCTTCTTTTCCCTATATAATCTCATTACCCTTTAAGTCTTTAATTATAATTCTTGTTTGATTTGTCTTATATTATAATGTTGGACAATCATTAAATATGCAAGGCTCAAAAACTTAAACTAGTATAAAATTAATTATTCTACTATAATTGCAGCACTTTAATTATTCTTCTACCCATCTTGGAAAAACGGTTTACTGCTAGCAAGCATTACATATTTACTTTTGCAAATATAATACACCTACATCCATTAAACATTACATATTGCAAACATTACAGACACCTACAGTATGCAAACATTACACATTTACACGTGGAGTAAGAGTAAATAGAACATGCAACAGGGTTTGTGAATTATGTTGTTAAGGTTTATAAATCCCACATCGGCAAGGCAAAGTAAAACATCACATTTGCATCTATAAAAAGGGCATAATACGGGAATTGCAAGATTTACTCAGTATCTCTTCTTGGCTCTTGTTGTAGAGCCAATAGTGAACTCCTTGGTTGGAATTTCAAAAGTCCCACATTGGGGAGGAAGTAAGAGAGGAAGCAAGAGTAACAAGGGACTTCTTATATTAAAGGGGTTTATATAGATAGTAGTAAAATTTATGGTTGATGGGCTTTGCCATATTTAATGAAAATTGGCCTGACATGAACTTTTTTTAATTTTTAATTTTTGAGCCCATGAGCCGAGCCGAGCCTCGCTCGAGCTGAGCCTAAATTCCTGAGCTCGACGAGCTTTGAGTTCGAGCCGAGCTTAACCTTACTATTCTCGAGCCGAGCCGAGCCCTGAACATATTTGGTCTCGTTCGGCCCGTTAACACCCCTACACGAGTGTATACAGTTATACTCAAATAAATCAAAATTCTTATTGAAAAATCATCTGTAATATTTCAAAACTCAAAACATCTTATTGAATTGAAACAAGTTGTTATTGGAAAATTTCAATGTACATATGTAATAAATTTGTACAACAACAAAACTCAATAATAATAATAATAATAATAATAATAATAACAACAACAACAACAACAACAACAATAATAATGTACTTATGTTTATTATTCTAATCAAAGTAAGTCAGGTTCATATACTAATAATAATCTGCAAGCTTTAGCATTTCAAGTATAATGCTTATAGGGTAGTAAAATACTAATAATGTACTTAGTGAGTAATAAATATTTATGTACATAAGAAGTTTACTAAGTATGCTTATAGGATAGTAAAATGTAAATTCGCTTTGGAGTGTAAAATTAGTGAACTCGACATAGTTGAAAATTATCAAGAAACTAAGTTATATGTCATAAATTCAAGTACTAATAAAATATATCATGATAAAATCTGTATGTGAATTGGAGTACTATTATGAATTTGGGTTATATGTGAATTCGGTTTGAGTACAGTTAAAATCAGTTTAAAACAGTTTCAGTTTAAATCGGTTTCAGTTCAGTTTGAATCAGTTCAGTTAATTCAGTTAAATATTCAGTTCAGTTCAGTTCAGTTGATTGATCAACTTTTCAGTTTTTCACGCTTATTTTCGATTCCGATTTGTTTGGTTCGATTGCGGTCAGCTTTTGGTTTTCATTTACAGCTTTATTTCAGTTTGATTCGGCGTTTTGATTGATTTCATTTCGATTACTCCCGGTTAATCTGGTTCAAATTTCGGTTTGTTCGGTTCAACCAAGTAGCTCATTAACTAACCCGACAACTCTAGCTATTAGGACTTGCAAAAAAAATGCGGCCTTAAATATGGAAGATTGGTGAGATAAGATTCATGCACATGATTTCTACGTTTACTTATATTGATTCTTGTCTAGCCGATCCTAAATTAGTTTGGGATTAAGGCTTAGTTGTTGTAGTACACCTAATGAGATATCTTATCTAAGAAAACAATTATTGGGGAAAAAACTCTTATTTGTAAATGTTTCAGCATATAGATATGTACAACAAAAAAATTATGACATGATGTGAAATGAGTAGACTCAAATTATTACTACTTACAATATTTTTTTTTTAACAATTGATTTTGATGATATAGAAAAATATATATCATACTCTACCAAATAGAAAAAAAATAATGATATAGAAAAAAATGAGTAGACTCAAAATATATACCCCTTATGCTTGGGCAAAAATGGGTGCATGACCACTAAATTGGATATGAATAAAGCATATGATAGAGTTGAATGGAGCTTTTCAGAGAATTATGCTCATGATGGGGTTTAAGGGGAATTGGGTCAATTTAATTATGAGATGTGTTTCCTCCGTATCTCATGTTGTTGTTATTAATGGTAGTGTTTCTAATTTTTTTTAAACCTACAAGGAGTCTTAGGCAGGGTGATCTTTTATCACCCTACCTCTTTATTATTTGTGCTGAAGCTTTTTCACATCATATCAGTCTGAACACTCATAGGAGGTTATTGCAGGGGGTTCGTAATTGTAGAAATGCCCCAACGATCTCTCATCTTTTTTTCGCTGATGATAGTTTGGTATTTTGTAAGGCGGTTAGCCAAAATGTGGAAAAGATAAAGAAGATCATTGATGATTATTGTTAAGCTTCTGGCTAGCTAGTTACCTTTGATAAATTTGAGGTTGTCATGAGCAGGAATGTCTCTGCCGATAGGAAAGACGAGATGGCTTAGGCTCTTGGGGTGAAGTTAGTAGAATTTCAAGGCAAGTACCTTGGAATGCCCATGAGGATTGGAAGATCAAAGTCTTGGGCTTTTGAACCATTGAATGATTGCATATTGAAGAAAATCAAAGGGTGGAAGCAACAATTACTCTCTTTTGCAAGTAGAGAGGTCCTGTTAAAGGTTGTTGTCCAAGCGATCCCTACCTATCTTATAAGTTTGTTCCGTCTTCCTGATAGTTTCATCCATGATGTACAGAAAATGATCACGAGATTTTGGTGGGGCTGCAAAGAGGAGGGAAGGAAAATCCACTGGGTTGCTTGGGAGAAGTTATGTCTCTTTAAGGAGAATGGGGGCCTGGGATTTAGGAAGTTTGTAGAATTTAATGAGGCCATGCTAGCCAAACAATGTTGGAGAATTATGCATAATGATCGAGAACCTGCTTGTAACCAAACTTTTGAAAGCTAGGTATTTCCCAAACGTTAACTTCTTGGAGGCATCACTTGGTCACAGACCAAGTCTCATTTGGCGAAGTATTTATTTGGAGTGTGAAATGGGTAAGTGAAAAAGGATGTAAGTGGGTTGTCAGCAATGGCAATAGGGTGCGTATTTGGGATAATCCATGGCTAAATAATCCCCCATCTTTCCGTGTTCTATCCCTGAAGCCTGTTGGATGCAATTACTCGAAAGTGGAGGAGTTGATAGATCGATCATTCGGGTGGTTCTTGGAAGAGTAAGCTGGTGCACCAACTGTTCTTACCTTTTGAGGCTGAGGTAATCCTCAACATACCCCTGTCTACGTTTTATACTGATGATGTGTTTGTCTGGGGCTATAGTCATGATGGTGTTTATAATGTAAAAGTCGGGGTACCATTTTATCAGCTTTTACAAGGAGGAAATTGGGGATAAGCCGAGGGCTTCATACATGCGTGTAATGTGTGGAAAATTTTATGAAATTTGTGTTTGTCACCCAAAATAAAAGTGTTTGCTTAAAGACTTGCAAATAAAGCTCTTCCAACGGCTCATAGGCTAAGCTCCCATATTCAAGGTGCAGATGAGTATTCTTGTTGATGTAAAGTGGAGGACGAAACCGATATTCATGCTATATGGAAATGCAGATTTGCTACCTTGGTTTGGGAGGAATTTGATGATGATGGGCATTTTACATTGGATAGCTTAGGAGATGGGTTTTCTTGGATTCAATGGGTCATGGCCTCGTTCAATAAGGATGAAGCTGCCAAGTTATTAGTCGTGGCTTGGGCCATTTGCAACCAAAGAAATACTATTTTTTTCACAGGTGTGAAAAATAAAATAAAACTTTTGGAAAAAGACTAGACCATCATTTACGGGTGGCGACTGACTAATTTTTTCAAATCAATCATGTTGAGAAATCATTCTTCAATTTTATAATTGCTACCCATCTATCGTAGGTCAAAAATTGTATATTTAGTCAGCAATTCTTGAGAAAAACTTCAATGTGGGATATCGTGTAAGTAATAACTAATGATTATGCATATCACTAAAGAATTGCAAAATGAAAATAAAAAAACATACATACAATGCGCATAAATATTTCATGCGTTTACTGATCAAATGCTTATGTTTAGGTCACCATTACCCGAATTTACTACAATAATTAAACAATTTGCAAAAAAGCTAAGGTAAGTAAGAGTTAGCCAATTAATTTAGTCACAATCTGATCATGTTTAAGTATAGTTTAAAGAAATCTATATGTAATTATGGTGATAGAAGCAATGAATAAAGAGCCGTCCTATTAATTGGAACATTGTTGTTAAATTTTGTTTAATGCTCCTTTAAATAATAAAATAAAATATTGCATACAATATATATTTTTGAGTATATCTGCGCACGCATGACATTACTGTAGAAAATGATTTAATTTTAAATTGATTTTTGTGTTACAATGGGTCATGTTGCTAGACGCTAGAATTAACTAGCGTATTAGAATTTTCAAATCAAAGCAATTTCAATTCATTGCACGAGTATGTGAACGAAAAACAATTAAGCAATAAAACAAATAGAAAATTGCATCATGTATGTTCAATACATTAATCATTGTGTAATAACACCTCTAATAAGAGGTACAATTAGGCCAAGAAACAGATGAAGCTAAGCTAATGATGAATAACCTTCAGATGAAGCACTACCATACCATACACAAGATACAATTGCACCAACTACGGTTATTTTTTATAATAATGCAACCCAAACTATGCCTACTCCAAACTATTGGCTGGTTACGTCTTGAAGAAATGCCGCATTGCATGATTGGCAATCGTAACATAACGTCTTTTGAGTGTTATCCCATCTATTGCGCTCGATATCGAGTAAGTTTCATTTTCGGGTTTTAACCAATTTGATGGACAATTGTAGTTGAAGCTACAATCTTCCGGGAGGCTTGCAACGAACCTAAATGTCCAATTTATAATAGAGAAAAGTTTTTATTTTCTTTTAAATTTAATTTCAATAATACAACTATATATACAAATACAACCATGCGATTAAAATTGCTAGCTGAAGGCTTGCTTGAACAAAATTAAATACGAGTTGTAGCAATTTTCTTTGTAAAAGAAAGACATCTATGATTATGTGTTTTATATATATCAAGGGTGTTAATGATGTATTAGGCACTACTTAGTTTAAAAAACAATCTTATCATTGATGTCTACTCTCAAGGCCATGCTTGGATTGGGGTAATACATTAAGGGGGTAATAAAAGTCAAACTTGAGAAAAATAGTATAAACAAAGGTGGAAGCAAAGAGAAATGAAGGTAAAGAAAGGTGGTGGGCAAAAAACAATGGAGTGTATATGTGGTGAGAATGGAGAAATGGAGGAGATATTACCCTCAAATGAGGGTAATAGATACTCTAGGGTGGTGATGGGTAACTATTACACCCATATGAGGGGAATATTTATCCTCTCCCTTCCCTTTTTATTCTCACAAATATTATTTTGTTCACTCCACCACCACTCCATCCATTTACCACCACCTCTCTTCCCCTTTATTTTTCTTAGTTTGACTTTTTATTACTCCTCAATACATTACCCCTAATCCACGCATGCCCTCATTTTGAAAAGTCGCTCGGTACATTATTCTATATGGATCTAGCTCTTCTGACAATCATCAAGAGCCACTAATAATTTAACAAATAACAAGTCATCTATATTGAAAATCAAAATATTCTTGTATGATTTAAATGAGTTTAAAATATAATATAAAACGAGATGCATATGTTATACTTTATTATACAATGACAGTAATTCTGAAATTAAGATTAGATAGTATTCATATCATGAGCTAGAGAAAGTCCTTTGATCACCAAAACCTCACATGAATATATTAAAACATGAGTTCAACCTAAACACACTAGCCCAATCCCCACTCCCTTTGTATGTACCGCCTTTGCATCTCATTTCCAACAACCAAAAAAAACTAATGGGTAGAAAAAGTTTTTTCCTAGAGCAAAAGAGCAAACTAGAACCAATGCATTGTTGCAGGAGCATCTATCTATCTTGAAAACTTGGAAAATTTGACATGGCATGGTGCCATCACTTTGAAGGCATTACAAACATCATTATCCATCAACTTCTTCCAGCTTCTGATATCAGCAAAGTCACTAGATGCTTCAAGAAGATACAATTCATTATGGTGAGAAAACAATATCTCACGACTGCTACTCATTCGGAGCATAGGAACAACAGGTAAGCAATAGAGGGTTTGGACGACGCAGAGTTTCACCCATGAATCCTTGACACCGTATTCTTTCATGATCCAAACTTTGCACCGATCCAATAACTTGATTACGGAAGTAAGAACAAGGCAAGAATTGTCGAAAACATGCAGGCATTTGTAGCCCCCTCTCTTCATCTCATCCAGTGTCGGAACTTGGCAAAATTTCTCCTTACTGAAATGGAAGGACCATATGGAGTTGTCCAGGTTCGAGTACCTGTGCAGCGAGCCGTGCAGGAAGGCCCCGCTCTCGAGGAAGGCCCCTATCCCGAGCGTGTCGAAATTCAGCGGGGCCTCACCTTCGATGGCCCTCCATTCGTTGGAACCAAGTGTCTGTATATCGGCCACAAAAAACTTGTCATTGTTATTATCCTCACTTCATGCGTCGTCCTCCTTGTTCTGGAGGACTCTGAGGACCTTGAACTGCCTCGAAAGAGGGCAGCAACCCAATCCATAATCGACCACTGACCAATTACCAGGTCTCGAACATTGCTCGACAGTGACCTGTTCGCCCGTCAAGAGGTTGCATATGACGAAAGGATCCCACGGCCTACAGGACGTCAAGAGGACCAACCCGTTGCATTCGTTAACCACGGTGTAGTGGATGTCACTTAGCCGAGGGCTGAGCCTGAGCCTTGGCCTGAACCTGACCACAGCATCGACACTTGTAATGACATTATTCTTCGAGCACCTGTCTATGTCGAGCACCATAAGATCCGTCCTCTCCTCGAACACGCCGTAGAGCATTATGGGCGTATACGAGCAATTAGAACAGCGTACATCGTCGAATTCAGGACTGATGATGATTCCATACCATTCCTTGCAAACAAGCTTACAATTTAAGCATGCCTTTGTTGGGAGTCTTGACAAAATGTTTGAGATAATATTAATATCGGACGAAACTTCGTCGAAATAGTATCGTCGATTCCTTCTTACATTCTCCATGCTTGCCTTGTCTTATTTTCGTTACTGATTTAATTGCCGTGTTAATACAAAGGGTAGTGATGAGCTTATATATATTACGTTTAGGTTTAAGTTACGATATACTACACCATTTACTTTTTCACGCACTCCAATGCAAATGGTGCATGTATTGTGAAACGGAGGAAGTATAATATTATGGACGATCATTGACTTACAGAGAAATCATACTTGATTTACAAGAATATTCTATATTCTAATAATATCTTACATTCTCCATTGTAATGGCAGTGGCTTGCCTTGTTTAAATTTCGTTATTGATGGATTTAATTTGCCGTGTTAATATACAAAGAGTAGTGATGAGCTTATATTACGTTTGGGTTTAAGTTAGGATATATAATATTATGGACGATCATTCATCATCATTGTCTCTTTGACTTACTAACATATTGATATCCTTTCCTATTATACAAGATATACACAATCATACTTGATCTATATTCTAATAATATCTTACATTCTCCATTCTAATGGCAATGGCTTGCCTTGTTTTAATTTCGTTATTGATTTAATTTGCCCTCTTAATATACAAAGGGTAGTGATGAGCTTATAATACGTTTAGGCTTATGTTAGGATAAATAATACTATGGACGATCATTGCTTAGGATAAATAATATTATGGACGACCATTGCTTCTCTTTTTGACTTATTAAGATATTTATATGCTTTCCTATTATACAAAATATACACAATCATACTTGATTTACAAGAATATTTTATAATCTTATATTTTTTCTATCAATAACAAAAAAAGCAAATCACAAGTTTATTCACATTTATGTTTAAGATTATGGTATGTTTAGCCAAAAGACAATTTTGTACTGTTTACAAAACTGAATTGAACTTAACTAAACTAAACTAGATCGTGCTCGTGCGATGCACGGGACTTGAATAGTGCAATACATATTTGAAATAAGCATATAGATATAGCCTTAAAAAACTAAACATTGATTTTATTTGGTAATGGTAACATCCTCTCGTAGGCAATGGTATTCCTCTTGTCATCTAACTCAAAAAACTAATGCAACAACAATTTGATCGTTGGATTGTCGAGGAGCATGTAAAACAAAGATAAATTAAATTTGTTCACGTTTCTTTAGATGTGCATGCTGCACCACATAATGTCCAAACTTTAAGTAGCAATGAAAATTACTCCCTACATTCTCATTTCTCGAATTGACATTCCATTAAATTGTTCTAATTTAAAATCTTTCCATAATTGGTAAAATGTCTCTTCGAAGACATTTGATAATTGGTAAAATAATTTTCAATTTTTCATCCATATTCCTTAATTTGAAAGAAGAGACATAATATATTACTTTCTCCTCTTTTCTGTATCATTTTCAATAAAAACTTTCACTTCTTGTTTTTTTCAACACATAAAATATATTTAAATTCATCAATTTATCTTCCCAAATGTCATATTGATTACTTTATCCACCATTTATTTCATTTTCTTATAATGTTTTGTTTAGTGGACTAGTTATTACAAATACTAGAATCAATTTAATTTTTTTTAAACATATCCTAATTCCATGTAGAAACATCAAAAGAGAATGGAAGGAGTGAAATTTCTTTTTTTTTTTTTTTTTTTGACGAGAAGAAAAGGGATTTCATTCATAAATCGCCAAACGACACTTACAATCAATTTATGAACAATATAAAATTCTAATGGAAATACATATCACTCTAGAAAAAGAAACATTGCAGGTTTGACTTAAAATTGCCTTAATAAAAATCTTCATCTGAAGCAACGCAACATGTGAGTTCGCTCTAATTCGACATACATTTTGCAGATGCGGAGTTTTCCGGATGAACATACTCCAATAGTCTTCCATAGTTTTGCAGAAATTGTGAAACTCTAATTCTTCAAAATTGAACAAAAGAGACATGATAGAAATAACCACCATCTAAAGGATGGGAACTTTTATTGTAAGCGAATAAAAAGGATTTTTCGGGGCTTACCACCGGTGGAAGCCCCTACGAAGAATTACAATGGAGATCAAGACGAAAAGGATGAAGGAGAAAGAAGAGGAAGGAGGAAAGAAGAAGGAAAAACCTAAAAAAATGAAAATCCTAGCGGTGGAGGCTAAAGAAAAAACCCTCCCAAGAGAAAACCTAGAGGGAAAAAACTCTCTATAAAACTAGAGAGAGAACGAAAACGAACTATGTGCTTTGGTCTTAACAAGGAGTAGATTTTCTTAGTGTGTATAATGTTATTTTTTACGAGAAATATATATAATGTTAAAACTCGTGCCTAATTAAATATTAGTTTCTTAAAATTAATGTAACAACCTTTTTTATATGTGGTTGTTTCTTAAAATTTGGTATATTTTTATTAATATAATATAATGTCACTAGTATAATCAAATTCCACTAATATTTATAAGCTATGTAATATGTTTCAATTAGTGGTACATATAAAATTTGGTATTTTTTATTGAATATTTATAAGCCATTGAAAATAAAAAAAATTAATATCTGTTTGAGGATAAATATATAATTTTTACTATCTCTATTATATAAGGTACTTCCTGTGTACTTTAAGGTTCATTCTTCAATTCCAAATTGGTGATTTCATTGTGCGAATCAAATTACAAAAAAATTAAACAATGCAAACTGTTATATATTAGATTAGAAATATTCAGACGAATCAAACACACCCTAAGGGTGTGTTTGATTCAACTTATTTAAGCACTACATTGCTTATTTTAGAAACAATTAGATCAAATTAGAAAACTCCAGATAAGATCATATCAGATCAGAAAAATTCAAATAAGATAAGATAAGATAAGATCAAAAATATTCAGATCAGATCAGATCATATAAAATAAGAAAAGAAAGCTTCAAATCAGATCGGATTAAATAAGAAAGTTTATGACGAACCAAACGCACCCTAAGACTATAATTTTTTTCTTATACTGCGTATCTAAGTCACAAATTTGGTTCAAAGCATCATAGATGAATAGTGTAAAAATCCATAGATGATGTGAGTAAAAGATTATTGAAAAATAAAAGTATTATAAATTAAGTACATTCACTAGCAAACAAATACTAGTGAGAACTTTTTATCGTGAAAACATTATAATTAAAAAGTTAGAATTCAGTGTGAATTTTTGTGAATTAAATATATTGTCTAAATATCATTTACTTGGTAACTCCACCAATGATATAAATAATGAATAATTATGCATGATACTGTTAAAAAAAATTTCCCATGATAGATTATCTTTTATGTGTGCATTGTTAATTTTTGACACATATGTAAAGACAAAAAAGAAAATTCTTGACAAAGGATATTAAAACTTTTCTACATTATTATGTATTTATTTTAATATGATTTGGGAATTGGAGATTATTATCATAGCAGTATCTGAAATAGTTGAATCATTCATCGTTACTTACATGCTACTTAATAGCTAGACGATGAAATTATTGTTGTACTTTTTTCAAGTTAGGCGAGGAGAATAATATAATAATCTAAAAAGGAGAATTGATCTTCAAAAATGTAAAGTCTCTAATTAGTTCATATACTACTACCACTTTATTTAATTAGATAATATATACAACACAATTTAATAACAAACTACGCCACCACAAAAAAAACGTTTATGATCCGTAGCAAACTTTGTTTTGCGACGGAAATTGCTACGGAAACGGTCTGTAGCGAAAACCTTCGTCGCAAAATGAAATTAGAAACGGAAATTAATTTTCCGTAGCAAAATTTGAAACGGATTTCAATCCGTTTCTAAAACAAATCCGTAGCAATTTTCGTTACGGAATAAACCCATTTGTAGCAAAAAATTGCTACGGATGGTTTATTCCGTAGCAATATAAATCATTTATTAAAAAAAAAAGATAAATTATTTTGTACTCCGTATTTAAAAATGTCAAAACATATGATTTTGGTATTTTTGATAAATTAACATAAAACAACATTTAATTCACAAAACTTTCATTTTATTAATTTTGATAAATCATATACAACTTAAATTTGATACAACAAAAATTTAATACAACACAAATTTGATACTACAACAGAAATTTTGTTAGCAATAAATGCAATTTCTAGGACCTAGGGTTTGCTAGTTAAGTTCAAGTTCAACAATAAATGCAAAGTTGTAAACTTTAAATGAGAAAAGTGATCAATAAAGAGAGACAAAGATTTAACGTGGTTCGGTCAATCTTGACCTACATCCACAAGCAAGAACCTTGGAGTTTTCTTTAGCCTCTCTAATGGAGGAATTACAATGGAGAAGAAGAGGAGAGAGAGAGGAGAGCGAGAGTTATATTTGTGGCTAATTTGAATCTTAGGTTACTAAATGACTTTAGGATGCCTTATATATGACCTCCTAAAGTTTACACAATCTCCCAAAACCCAAAACAAAGAAATCCGAAAAATCGGGATTAAATCTCGAAAAACGCGAAACAAGGGCAAGGCCGCCCGGCCGAACGGCCCCCCGGGCCATGACCCAGCCCGCCCGGTGCAGGATTTTGGAAGTGAATCTGCCTCGAAGGCAGAAAGTTGGTGAAGCCATGCGCCCGCCCGAGCCACCGTGAGCCCGCCCGGGCCCTACACACGCCCGCCCGGGCTGCTGTGCTTGGTCGGGTTGTCTTCGCTCGTCCGGGCTGCTGAGCGAGATGCTTCGAATCTCTATATCCTTTCTCCTTGGCCACGAATTCAAGGCACATATTACAATTCTCCACCTTGACTTGAATTTCTCCAAACACATCCAATAACACAAAAAATACTAATCAAACTCCAAGGCCCTACCCCTTAGGGGCCTACAACGAACAAGAGGAGAGACCCACCAAGTTCACACACAAGTGAACTTAGTGGTTGGCAAAGGCTTTGTCAACATGTCGGATGGGTTCTCCTCGGTATGAATCTTCATCAATGTCAACTCTTTCTTATCAATGACATTCCGGATGAAGTTGTACTTCACATCAATGTGCTTCGTTCTTCTATGGAACGTGTTTTGGTTCTTAGCCAAGTGAATTGCACTTTGGCTATCACAAAATACGGACACCTCCTTAGAACACGAGCTAATTTCCCCAACCAAACATTTGAGCCACTTTGCCTCCTTGAATGCCTCGGTAATTGCCATGAACTCCGCTTCCGTAGTTGAAAGAGCTACAACATCTTGTAGCGAAGCTTGCCAACTCACGGCCGTACCACCCAAGGTAAACACATAACCCGAAGTCGATTTCCGATCATCCAAGTCTCCACCATAATCCGAATCACAATACCCAATCACGCCATTTGCATCTTAACCAAACTCCAAGCAAACATGTGAGGTACCTTTCAAGTACCATAGAAGCCATTTCAAAGCTTCCCAATGCCCTTTCCCGGGCCTTGACATATAACGGCTCACCATGCTCACCGCTTGAGCAATGTCCGGCCTAGAACATACCATGGCATACATCACACTCCCAACGACACTAGTATAAGGAATGTGAGCCATGGCCCTTTCATCTTCTTCGGATTGAGGGTAAAGCTCCTTTGAGAGCTTGAAGTAAGAACCGAGAGGAGTAGAAACGGGCTTTGCATTGTTCATTGAGAATCTCTCAAGAACCTTCTCAATGTACCTCCTTTGGCTAAGGTACAACACCCCTTTAGATCGATCTCTCCAAATCTCCATCCCAAGTATCTTCTTGGCTTCACCAAGATTCTTCATATCAAACTCACTACTCAACAACTTCTTCAAATTGTTGACCTCAATCAAATGCTTGCAAGCAACCAACATATCATCAACATAAAGCAAAAGGTAAATGAAGGAACCACTTACTAGCTCTTTGTAGTAGACATAACTATCATAGGAGCTTCTTGTGAACTCATGAGCCAACATAAACGAATCAAATCGCCTATACCATTGCCTAGGCGATTGCTTCAACCCATACAATGATTTCACCAAACGACACACATGCTCTTCTTTCCCTTCTACCTCAAAACCTTCCGGTTGCTTCATGTAGATTTCCTCCTCCAAGTCCCCATGAAGGAAAGCGGTCTTAACATCAAGTTGGTGTAGCTCCAAGTCTTCCATAGCTACCAAGGCAAGCAAAACTCTAATGGACGAGTGCTTCACAACCGGTGAGAAAACTTCATGAAAATCAACACCCTCAACTTGAGTGAAACCCCTTGCCACAACTCTTGCCTTGTAGACGGGACCTCCCGAATCCGGTGTACCCTCTTTTCTCTTGTACACCAGATTAGGATTAGGAGAATAATAAAAAAATTAATAAAATAAAAATCTTATCTTATATTTTGTACTCCTAATCCTATATAAAATAAAATAAAAAAGTAATTGATCTCAATCCTATTGGCCAATTAATCTTATGTGGCATCTTAATTTAATCCTATTGGTCAATTAATCTTATGTGACATCTTGATTTTTTAAAGCTAAAAAAATTAATTATCACGAATCCTATTGGTCTAGAACGGACTTTTGCTGAGGTGGCGCGACGTATGCTCTCGAATTTTACTCCTTTATATATATATATATTAGATTAGATTAGAAAAATTCATATCAGATAAGAAAAATTAAGATTAGATCAGATCAGATTAGAAAAATAATAACTATAAAAAACAACTGTAATAAGAAAAATTCAGATCACATAAGAAGATTTTAGATTAGATAAGAAAAATTCAGATCAGATCAGACAAAAAAAGTTTAGATTAGATCAGAAAAATTCAGACGAATCAAAAACACCTTCACGCCAATCCAATCTTGTTCGGTTTGCAAATTTGATTCAACCTCAAACAAGTATTGGAATAGGAAGTGCTACAAAATTGCAAACTACAAAAGTTTTTTGAATTCAAATTAATGCAAATTAGGCTCATATATGAAATTTGGTTTTTGATTTTTTCCAAGCCCAAAACCGAATTCAAATCGGAAACCAAAATTTTTAAGTTTTTCAAACCTATCCAAAATAAATAAAAACAAAATCTGAACCGAATATATAATTTGGTGCAGTTTGGTCTGATTTTCGATTTTAATTTGAATTATATCTACCCCTAGGGAATACACCATCTCTTAATGCCACTTGTAAACTGTTTTTTGCAATGTCTCTTGCCCTTTTCTTCCAATATTCTACCACAGGAAGCTTTCTGTTTCTTTGGACTGATTTGAACTGAACTGAACTGAAGTAAACTGAACTGATCTGAACTGAACTGAACTGATATGAACTGAACTGAACTGAATTGTTTAGTAAATTTTAATTAATAATTGAATACAAAATAATTGGTAATTACTAATTATTAAATACTTAATATTTAATAATTATTAATTTATAATTAATAATTGATAGCTTTTATTTGTTAATAACAAATAATTGAGTAAAAAATTAATACTTAGTGATTAGATGTTCATATTTATTAATTATTAGTTAATATCTATTAATTATTAATGGTTAATTGATATTTAATGATTAGTTATTAATTATTAGTAGTTAATTATTAGTTTTTAATTAATATTTAATTAATATAACTTAATAATTACTGATGTCTAACTAATAATTTTAAATATTAATTATTACATGGTTAATTGTTAATTTTTTATCATTAATTGTTAATTTTTTATCATTAATTGTTAATTGTTATCACGTAATTGTAAATTGTTAATTGTTAATCGTTAATCGTTAATCGTTAATCGTTAATCGTTAATCCTTAACCATTAACCATTGGCCATTGACCATTAACCATTAACCATTAACCATTAACCATTAACCATTAATTATTAATTATTATTTATTATTTATTAATTATTATTTCTTAATTATTATTATTTTTGAAAGAAAAAAATAATAATTAAGAAATAATAATTAATAAATAATAATTATTAATTAGTAATTATTAATTATTAATTATTGAGTATTAACTATTAACTATTAACTATTAATTATTAATTATCAATTATTAATTATTAATTATTAATTATTAATTATTAATTATTAACTATTAATTATTAACTATTAATTATTACTGAACTGAACTGAACTAAATAGAAATAAATCCAAAGAAACAGGGCCTTAATCAAAGTCTATTCAGACTATATCCAGACATGCTTGTTGGATGGCTTGTGCAGAATGCTTTTCACCATACTTGTGTCTTCCCCACCTCTTGATTCAAAGGGTCAATCTTGCAAGCAAATTTTAAATCCATGCATAATGATAGAACATTTTGTCCCAACTCCATCACTGAAAGCTCTTTGAAACGAAACTTTCACATTTTACGGGTTATAGTTCAATACCATAGATCATAAATATCCCACGAGTCTAAACTCCTCCGATCCTTTTTTTTTTTTTTTTACAAAAGCAAACCTTGCATAAATAAAAACAACATACAAACTAAAGAATGAAGAGCTAGGTAGATTGGACAAACATAGTCGTGAAGCTCAAACATTCAGAAAAACTTAGATACAAACCAAACAACAAGGACATACATTCAACCACCAACTCGATGGAGGAGAAAAGCAACTTAACACAAAGCTTCGGATGACGATGGGCCTTCGAAACACACCAATAATACCGCGGACGAAGTTAGGCAACCCGTTGGAAGAATAATACATTGAGCAACCCTTGCAGGAACACCTTTGTAGCGGGAGGACCAATTGGAGAAGATAGAGGGTAGACGAACCATAAGCAAATCGAAGAACTGACTGGCCAAACCATAAGGCTCGCCACTTGAGCAATCCCAACGACCTTTTGTCGAAGATTGGGATTCTATGCTCACAAGAGTTGCAGACTGGTGCGACCAGATCAAGATTCATGTATGAGAGGGAGATCTTGGTCTCTCTACTGCAGATAGACTTGACTTCGTTTTGGGGTTATGAAAAACCACCCTTCAGATATGAGTTGAAAATAAGCGAGTATTAATGCAGAGTATCACTACCCACATAACAAACCTATTAAAACATGATAGAGAACTACCACTTCTCCAAGCTTCTAAAGTGGGGAACATACTCTTAGCCGTAGAACTATGCTTAAAGTTCTACCCCCTACACCAACTAAAAGAACCCAATAACTAGAAAGCGCCCAATTGCATCCTTCTTCCCAACCCGTAGGCACCCCTAGAAACCAACTTCCTACAACTAGAAGACCAACTACAAACGGCAATAACCTTCGACTGCTTTCATCAACACATGCAACAGCTACCCATTGAGAAACGAACCCCCAGACCAGAACCACCCAACCAAGACCCGGAACCATTCATAACCCATCAACAAAACTAACCACCATGAGCGGGTATCAAAACCGTGAATAGAAAACAAACGAAAAACAAAGAACACAAAAATAAAAGGAAAAGCATTAAAAAAGACAGCAAATGAACAAAGCCATAGTGCAACCTAACTAAAACCAAAAAAACAGAGGAAGGAAAGAGAAACAACTAACAAAGATAGATCAAACAACGACCCAAAGCTGAAAGAGGTAGATTTACAAGATTATGTGTGGAAATTGATCTTTCCAAACCTCTCCTCTCGAAATTCTCGGTTCAAAGGCAAGGTTTGGAAAATTATTTATGAAGGTCTCGAGGTTAATTTGCTACAAGTGTGGCAAAATTAATCATCGAGAAGAAGATTGTCCAAATATTCTTCATTCACATAATCAGGGTGAAAATAATGATGAAGTTCCACATGTTAACAAAGAGGACACCATGCATTCTGCTACTCAAAGTCCAGTATAGCCTCCTGAAGAATCATCTGATTATGGAGAGTGGATGCTTGTCAAAAAACCTTCACAAGCAAGAAACACAATAAAGAATAAAAAATCATTTGAAGCTTTGAGTCATAGCAATGCAAACAGACGCTCAAACCCTAATGAGATCAATCTTGGTGATGATCATAATTCAAAAATATTGGAGGGAAATTTTCAATTTAAAAATAAAGAGGAAGGTTCTCATTTCCATATTTTAGCAAATAATTTTGCTAATTTAAATATGGAAAAAGAAACAATTATGGAGGAGGAAATCTTGGATAATCCTCAAAACCCTCTAATTGACGACTCAGCAAATAATGTCGAAGATTGTCCTGTGATTAACCTCGAAGATTTAGCTCCTAATAATATCCAAAATTTGGATTTTAACATAGGAGAATTCAAATCCCAATTTTCAAAAGATAAAAATTCAAAAAAAGCATCTCATGTTTCCCAGTCTAACAAAAAAAGTCAGTAAATCAAGCAATAAACAAGATCTCTCAATAAAATTCATGGCATCAATTAAGAATTCAATAAGCACTCAAAACCCTAGTTCAAAGCCTACTCTTAATTCATCATCAAATTCCTCCAATTTCTTTGATTTATCATCCCAAAAGCCATCCCCACAAGCAAACAACTCCAATTCTTCCTCACAGAATCCAACCTCAAAGTCACACATTTCAGCTTCACCTATTGTCAATCCAAGTAATTCTCATGCAAATGCCCATGCAAATGCCTGTGATTACCAGAAAACTACCATCGGATTGGACAGTTTGCACAGGATCTCTGATGAATGCCCCTTATATGGGCATCATGCATCCAATGATCCACCAGATGGAGGTACAGATCATTACATGGAGGGAACCAACTCCAAACCCTCCAGAAATGCTAGTCACTATGACAACACCTCTTATGGTGAAGTATGCAATTCGCATGCTGACTGAAGCCTACTTAGATACCCTTTCTTCTATTCCTACTTCTATGAGTGAGAGAATTCCTATAATTGATTCAAATTTAAATCCAATTTCTTTTATGATATGGAATACTCAAGGTGCAAGAAGCAATTCTTTCCTCTCGCTTTAAGAGAAACTATCAGAGTGAACAAGCCAGTTGTTTTTGCCCTAGTGGAGACTCATATGGGAGGGCATCAAGCTGAAGCGAGTGCTACAAGGTTAGGTTACTCAGGCCACACTAGTGTAGATGTCGAGGGCTTCTCTGGAGTTATTTTGGTCTATTGACAACCTCAATTAGTCAATATTGGTCCAATTGAATATAGCTCTCAACATATCACACTCGAAATCACAAGGACAGGTGAAGAACCTTGGTTTTTTTTTCTGTGATTTATGCTAATCCACATCCTAGAAAGAAGCACATCTTGTGGCAATCTTTAAAGGACTTTGCTTCTCAACACAACAGACCTTGGCTCATAAGTGGTGACTTCAATGATACAAGGTACTCTTGGGAGGGCAATTCATACAGCCAAGGAACTTTAAAAAGAGCTCAAAAGTTTAATGATTGGATTGAGAGCATGGAACTCATTGAACTTGAGTTTTCTGGTCCTGCCCATACTTGGTCTAGAGGATTGTCTGAAGAAATTAACCTACAAAAGTGCCAGGTTAGACAGGTCTCTTTGCAATCTTTCATGGAGTACATTCTTTAATGCCTCAGTCAAGCATCTCCCAGCAATCCAATCTGATCATTGTCCAATTATGATCTCTTGAAATGGTTTTTCTCCTCTTAATGCTATTATTAGACCTTTTCATTTTCAAGCAGCCTGGCTCACTCATGAGCAATTCCATATTTTTGTTCAAAATAACTGGTCTAATGATGTGCCCTTGGTTTCATTTCTTGAAACATTTTCTTCTGAGTTACAAAATTGGAACAAAAATGTGTTCCACAACATTTTTCAGAAAAAAAGATAATTATTAGCAAGAATTGAAGGAATTCAAAAGAAGTTGTCGATTAAATATGATAAAAGGCTTATCAAACTTGAAAACAAGCTTCAATGAGACCTTGATGATGTGTTACATCAAGAAGAATTGTTATGGTATCAAAGAGCTAGAGTAGATTGTATAAGGGATGGTGACAGAAACACTTCTTACTTTCATCTTAGTGCAGTTATCAAGCAATGGAAGAATAAAATTGTGGCACTAAAGAATGATTAAGGAGTCCGGATCGAGATGTGCATGAAGTCAAGCAAGATGTCATGAACTATTTTCGAACTTTATTCAAAGATGATGTATGTGATAACTTAACCGAAATTCCTAGAGACGTGTTTCCTTCTATCCCCGAATATGAGTGGTGGAAATTAACAAGGGAATTCAATGTGAACGAGATACATGATGTAGTTAAACACATGGGATCTCCCAAAGCGTCTAGCCCGGATGGCTTTCAAGCCTTGTTCTTTCAAAAGCATTGGTCTATTGTTGCACCCAGCGTATGTAAACTTGTTCTAGATGTCTTACAAGGCAAAGGGATCCCTCATCAATTGAACAAAACATTCTTAGCTTTAATCCCTAAAGTTGATGCTCCTGAATCAGCTACTCAATTCAGACAAATAGGTCTTTGTAATGTGACCTACAAGATCATCTCTAAGGTCATCGTCAATAGGCTCAAATCAATTGTTCATAGCCTAATCTCTCCCACACGAGCTAGTTATGTCCCAGAGAGGCAAATTACTGATAATGTTGTCATCTTTCAAGAAAACCTGCACTCCATGAGACTCAAACAAGGCAAACATGCTTTATGGCCATCAAATTGGACTTAGAAAAGGCATATGACCATTTAAATTGGTCATTTATTAAATATACCCTCTTTGAGATGAAGCCGCCTAATTCTTTGATTTCCAGTTATCATGGAATGTATCTCATCTGCTTCTTTCAAGTCCAAAGGAATGGAGAACCTACTGATACTTTCTATCCAACAAGACGTATCGTACAAGGAGACCCTTTGTCTCCTTATATCTTTGTCATGTGCATGGAGCGTCTCAATCATATCATTGACGAAGCTATTTTGTGCAACCATTGGAAACCTATTAAAATTCACAAAAAAGGTCCTCCTTTATCCAATTTATTCTTTACAGATGATGTTGTAATTTTTGCAGAGGCTTCTTCTCATCAGGCTCTTGTTATTCGTGAATACTTAGATAAGTTTTGCAAAGCATCAGGCCAAAAAGTCGGTTTGCCAAATCAAGAGTCTACTTTTCAAAAAATGCTTGTCTCCAAGAGCATGAAGAAATCTGTGAAGCCCTAAATATTCCTAAAACTGAAGATATAGGATTTTATTTAGGCATGCTTGGCTTGCATGAAAGAATCACAAAAGCAACATAGAATCACAATAGGTTGATTGAAAGCTATCGGGATGGAAGTCCAAAACCCCGTCGTTAGCGGGAAGAACCACCCCTTTCTCAATCAACTCTCTCAACCATGGCTCTCTATTCTATGCAAACGGCCAAAGATCCCCCCGCTCAATTTGTGATGAAATTGATAAAAAAAATCGAAGGTTTATTTGGCGCGGAAATGATGATCATAATAAAATCCATCCCATCTCATGGGAGCAACTTCAACAACCTAAAGAGCATGGAGGCCTTGGATTTAAATCCATGAGACAAGCCAATGCTGCCTTCCTCACAAAATATAGGGTGGCGAGTTCTCTCAGAGCCTAATTCTCTTTGGTCGAGGGTGTTGCGGAGTAAATATTGCAATGGGAGATGCTATGTTGATATGTTTCAAAGTCACTCCAACTCTTCAAATCTTTGGAAAGGCATTCAAATGCTAAATTCATCCAAGAGGGAGTACAAACTGTAAGAGAGGTAAGGGTAAGCACACCTTATTTTGGGATCATAAATGGGCCATTGATAAGCCTCTTTATCAAGTGACAATTAAAGAAATTCCTCCAAATCTTTCCGGGTGCTACTTGTTTGTGAGCTTTGGGATCATGAATAAGGGTGGCGTTGGGATTCTTTTTGCCGAGTACTTGCCCATCGAAGATCTTAAAAGTCATTGAGTCCTTTAGGCTCATCAATGATGACTCGTGTGAAGATTCCTACTTCTGGAACAAATCTTCCAGTGGTTGTTTCTCGATTAAGTTAACCTTAGAGCTTATGCGTCAACCTGATCTTGATAAAGAAAACCCAAACTGGAAGATTATTTGGACAGCCAAGCTCAGAATCGTGTTAAAATCTTCTTATGGCTTGCCATGCACAATCGCCTTATGTGTAATGAAGTAAGAGTCAAAAGACACTTGAGCTATGATGGCTCTTGACCTCTATGTCACTGCTGTGCTGAGACACTTCTACATGCTATTCGTGATTGTACTCATGCAAGATATATTTGGAGACATATCTGCCCTAATGCACTACAGCTAGCATTTTTTCAAGAGACTAATGTGCAAGCTTGGATTTAAGGTAATCTCCAACTGCAAAGCACTAATGAAGATGATACTTGGCTCTATATTTTTCCTCTAACTTCTTGGTGGATATGGAAATGGAGGTGCCAAAAAATCTTTAGGGACTGAAAGTTAATATCCCCGTTGATCAAATTACTTTTATTCGTAACAAGGTTAATGAAACCAAGGCAAAGATTGAGCAAAGATAATCTTCTTGCCCTCATGAAAATTCGAAACAAGAAATCTTTGTTCAATGGAGCACTCCTCCATATGAATGGATGTCTCTTAATATCGATGGTCCAGCCCAAGGGCCGCCCGGTCTTCTTTGGAGCAGATGCATATTTCGAACTCATAGAGGCGATTATGTGGGTTTCTTTTCCATGAATTTAGGTATTTGCACTGCCATCCATGCAGAATTCATGGCTATTCATCAAGGCTTATTGTATGCGTGGGAAAATGGCATCAAAAAGCTAGATGTGAGGGTTGATAATCAAGCATGTGTGCAGATTTTTAATTACAACACCAAGTACAATGGTCCAAGCAAGCTAATTGTCCAGCATTGCAAGGCCTTAATTGAACGTGAAGGTTGGATGTTTCTTATCTCCCATAGCTATAGAGAAGCAAACTGAGCTGCTGATTGGTTAGCCAATCGAGGTATCCATCAAGAAGAAGATTTAGTTGTTCACAACTCACCCCCTTATGCTCTTGCTCAAATCTTATACGAAGACCTTATAGGTGTAGCCTGGTCTCGTATGATTGCTATGTAATTTGTTTTGTTTTGTTTGAGGTTTTTTCCCTCTCTCTTGCATCAAAAAAATAAAATAAAAATTATAGCTACGCCCCATAGACGACAACCAATCTATGTATTCAAAACAATTGGTCAATTTTTTAATTTCGATTCTAAAGCTACAACTGATTCAAAGATCTACTCGCAAAATGTTGCTTCAAATTTAAAAAGAGCATTCATCGTCAATACTCTTATCCACAATGGTCGTGGTTTTGTTATATTAGAATGTTATCTAATTTAAATTATCTTGTAGTCTATAGTTATGACCTAGACTTTGTCTATTTGCCAAGGAGTCGAGTTTGAGCCTAAAATTATAGTTAGAATTATTAGCATCCAAACTCAAGTTCAATTGTGCTTGGCCTATAGACTCAGTGAATCCAAATAAATTAATATATCTTTAAATTATTTAATCGTCCATGGAGACTTTATCAAGTGAAATTAAAGTTCAATTCAAATCGAAGGTTATTATTGTAAAACTAAGTTTGTTCAAGAATCTTGTCATGTGGCAATTTAGAAAATGTCCCATACAAATCGTTGTAAATCCTACGTAATACAAAACAAATATATATGAAGTAATTAAAAAAATTAGTATTTTGTTTTGGATTAATTATTAGCCTTATTTTTTCCCCGGGTCACAAAGGGTCGTATTTTCACGTGGCGCAACAATGGTACCAAAAACTTGTTGATGGGATTCCACTTTGACAACTATTTATGATAAAATTTCGTAAAAGGGATACCTTGTTCATAATTGGTTTTTATACTATATATGTTTATAAACAATTATGAGCCAAGTACCTTTTTTTATTATGGATTTATTTTAATACCGCAAGTGAACAATTTCGTAGCACATACGGATCGAGCTTGAAGTCTAGTCTAGTCTGCTTTTTAAGCTTTATATATATTGTATATCATGTATATGTAATATGATATAAAAACGTTAGATTTTTATCGTTGGTCATGTTTTATTATTAGTTTAGTTTTCGCTTACTCAAAACCCATCTTAATTTCGAGATCTAGTTTACAATGTCGTTGAATTTCCACATTTCTTTTATTAAATTCCTATTTTATTTTAGGGCTCCAATTTGCACTCAAAGGATATCAATAACGATCTTTAAGCAATGTGGCTTCCTTCTAAGTGCTTCTAATGCTCAAAATTATCCAATAATACTCCAAGTCTCCAAGACTCCAATTATGTTCTCAATACATGACATTCATCAAGTTAAATTACCGAAAATATACAAAATGAGTTATATTTCACAACTTAAAGATATTATATGCAATAATGAACTAGAATGCACCTAAATGCTAAAAGCTCTTAACATGCAACCTAGATGCACATGATTCATGGTTTTTCTAAAGCTTTCATAGTGCTCTTAAGAGCACCTAAAACTAGATGCTCCTTCTCATATTCTTTGCACATTTCAATATTACTTTTCATTTTGAGGTGATTCAGTAGCACCTAAAAACATCCTTAAAAGCATATAATTTTAAGGTTTTAGGCTTTGTTAGAGATGATCATGAGTCGGGCCGCGCCTAAAAAAATTTATCCATTGGTCGAGTCGGGTCAAAATTCGGGTCAAAATTTTGTGCCCAAAGCCCGCTATTTCGGGCCAAAATCGGGCCGGACCAAAAAATAGACTAAAAAGTCATTTTTGGCTTGCCCAAAACCAGCCCAAAGCAAAAAAATCGGGCCCGACCGCGGGCCAAAAAATTCTGCCCAAAACCCGGCCCAAAATCAGGCCGGGCCGGGCCAAAATGATAAGCTCAAGGCTTTGTTCTTTTGAAGTGAATTGAACTTCATTTGAATGAACCGAATTGAACTAAACTAGAGTGAATGAAAACTGTGAGAAGAAAATCGTGAGAGAAAACTAATAGAATTGAACTAAATTTGTCGAGCTAAACTAAATCGTCTGAAAAGAACGAAGCCTCATATGCTCCTGAAAGCCCTTAAGAATTTGCAGTATTTTATCGACGAAATCAGGAAAGGGGCAAGAAAAAGAAAGAATTAAACACATAGAGAAGAAGCTTGTAAACCCTAACTCTCCAAATTCCAATCCGTAGAATTTTGCTGCGATTCCAAGGGAAATTCCACACTCTCGATCTCTCTCCAGATTACAGATTGCAAATTTCATTTCAATTTTCTTTTCTATCTAGAAATTTAGATTTCGAGTTTCGTATTTCCGGCATCAAATCGAGTCACTTTTCGAGGAAAGAAATTGCAGACGATTCCAAGAAATCGAAGCTTTTTAAGTTTTATGATTTAGATTTTGTGGTTTACGCTAATTATTTCAAGTAAGAATTTCGTTGATTACGGCCCCTGGTCGCCGCCGAGCACCGACCACCGTAAGTTCTGCTTTTAGTTTTTATTTTGTGTTTGTTTTTCAATTTTCATACTTTATGAATATTAGATTCTTAGATTATTTGAATGTTTACATGTAACTCGTTGATATTATTCATTGGTTAGTGACTTACTGAAATTGAAATCAAATATAGTTTTTTAGGAATTAGCAATTTAGGACTAGATTAAATTGTTCATTTTTTTAATGTATGTGTTAATGTGTATGACTTTATGTTCTATTTTGATTGAGATCAAATATGGAGTAATTGATTTATTTTGTCAATTCAATTAGGAAATTGACAATTGTATGACTTTAAATTTTAACCTTATTTTGTTTCCTAAATTGGGTTGTATGAGTGACTATGCATATTCTGGACATTTCGGTTGTATGACTTTATGTACTGAACAATTTTTACCAACTTTTTTGTGTACCCCCAAATTTGAATTCCTGGGTCCACCCCATTTAATGTCATAAGATGATAAGAATGGTGAGAATTCGCAATGAACATAGTCTTACGGATTCTTTTTCTCTTTGGCGATGGTCTTACGATTTGTGGACGACCGTTGTTGGTAAGAGTCCCCCACGTGGATCTGCTCATACTTGTTGTAGTATTGATTTAATATAAGGCTAGGACTTAGAAAGTTAATGCAGGAGATGAGAAAGATGAGTGCATCCGTGCATGGAGGGAGGGAGAGAAAAGGGAGCAAGGTTTCATGATAAATAGTAAAGTTTCTAAGCTTCGACGTCCGAGAACACTAAATTGTAATGAACTAACATAGTTGTTTGTAGACACATAATAGTGATGAATATGCCTATAATTACAAACCCAAAAAATACATTATGGGAGTGAGAAAGATGATTAGGGAAGAACAAGCGATGATATGATTGAATTGATTATTAAATTACCGATTACAACCTAGCTACTCTTTTGAGAGGAATGACACTCTCACATTTTCTCACCATAATTTTCAACATGCCTTGTTCTTTCTAATTACCCCTATATATAGAGTTTTTCCCTCAATAAACTATTTAGCTTATTCCCCAAGTTTATAATCAAGATAATTCCTAAATTACACTCCCTCTTAATCGTTAAGTACGTAAATATTTAGTGAGTTTTAGAATAGCATTGTTCACAATGGATTCCTCTAGGAATATATCATTTATTGTATGTCTATTTACGGTGCTCGATACAATTTTCGAAAGTTTTAAGGAAAAGTGAGGGATGCACCGTTCAAGGTGGTTTTTTTTTTGGGGGAGGGGGGGTTGGGGGAATGCGGGGAAATGGCATTGTAAGGTTATGTCCTAGAGGTTTTCAAAGTGGCTCTTTTCTCTCTCTATTCGCTTTGCCCAATATCCAACCCCTCCCGTTTAAATCTTTTTAAAAGTGTCTTCATTGCTTCCTTAAGATTGTTTTTACTGTTAATGGAAAAAATTCTCGCCTAACAATTGATTTTAAATGTTATTTACCGCTTTCTTTCAAGTGTGCTACACGAGATGCATCCTCCATTGACATTGCACCTAAGCACCCTATGTGTGCTTGAAGTAAGTTGTTGCTTTGTTTTTGAACTTCATTTCGATCTTATGTCGTGCATGCTACAAACTTAGCATCTTGATTTTATGTATGTTCCGGAAACTAACGCCGGTTATTGGGTATTCTATATCCCTTCTACTAAAAGATGCAAGGCTTTGTATATTTAAATGAACTTGCAATGTGGTATTTTTCTACGGTCAATAATCATTTTCTTTCCTATCCCGCAATGGTTCAACGTAATTTTTTTGTTCCCCGTGGTCTATGGATGGTAATCTGTACCTATATATTCTCATGCTACTTAATCTAAATCCTTCTTTCCTTTTGCCCGCGCTATCATATAATATCTCTTTTTTTTCCCTAATTTGTGTCATTTTGAACTAATCAAGTATTTTTCTCTTGAAAGAGGTGGCAAAAAACGACTTGTTTGACCCAAATTTGGTTATTGTTATCCTAGCCCTTCGCACTCCCACATTTAAAAGATCGGAGGAGGTATTGACTTTAGACTCTCATTGTATCGTGCAGATCATTGAGGCATTCCGTAAATGTCATGCGAATCACCCTTTGGGCAAATTTTTCCAGCAAGTGCACCGAGCTCAAAATTAAACTTGATCGTCGCTTCAGCAGGAGGTAATTACTCTCCATATTTTATGTATATAAAAGTCTTGAACATCTTTTTCTTTGGGTGGGTGAATGTATTGGATTTTTATGATTTGTTCCCCCGAAAAGCCGTAGAAGCGGAAGGTAAACTTTGAACGAGCAAAAACTAAAAGAAACATTACGAGCACGAGAGGAAGGAAACCACTGGACAAAGTTAAAGAATGATTTGGGGGAATCGCAAGTGTGTGCTTCTTCGGAACTATTGGTACATACTTGAAGTTAGCATTTTACTGTGCATGTAGCATTCAAAATCGAGTTCTTATTTCTCGTGTTGTTGATTTTGTATTCATTTGCTAGGAATACTTGAGGAATTGGAGAAATATTATAACTTCCGACTCTGGGTCTAGGGATATTGTATACTTGACTTGAACTTGCAAAGTGAATAAAAAATCACGACCTTTGTTATTCATTTAACGAGTGCCACAGTCAATTTTTCCTTCTTAAGTTAAATATCACGACAAGTATAAAAGAGAGAAGAGGATCGCATGCTCCAATCACTTTGGCACCGTCATCTTTAAATCGCAAGTAAAATATCTAACACTCTTTCGATATCACTTCACCAGGAGCAATTATAGGAATACCAGGTGGATAAGGACATATCAACTCACCGAGATACTTTTCCATCTCGCATCTTTAAATCAAAGAAAGCCTCTCGTGGAGTTAATTGCATGTCAATGTCATTCCATAGGTTGAAATTTATATCAATATGTTTTATTTCGTTCTTCCTTTGATGTTGGATGAACGATGACGACGATGATAAATGCTTAAATCCTAAGATTAGCCTATCGATATGCTCTGTACAAGTCCCCTGGTAGAATCACAAGTGTGAGATATCGCGTGTAGAGAGCTCGTAGATGATCTTTTGATCCATATATAAGAAGTCATCGGCTTCATATCCAAAACACCAAGATCATAGACACCAAAAGTAATTCGTAAAGGGTCCATGTCGGGGAAATCAAAGATGGTGATGCCTAAAATTTGTTTGATTGTGTTTCTAGCCTCCATTGCTAATTTAATTGCATTGTCAAAAATACTTCTTGAATGTTCTTTTAGTTGAGTTGTAGTAGCATCCAAAATGAAGCCAAAAGCGAGAGGACTTGGACTAGTGCTCCGAAGGGTTTGAAGGCATCTGCTGATTTTATCCTTGTCTATAATATTATTATTGGATACATGTAACATAGATGATTGAGTAAGAGAGGAAAGAACTTAATGAGTGGATTGAACAACCACATCCGCGCCTTGCTCGAGGGCCGACAAGGGAAGAGATGGGTGAAATTTGAAGTGAGCACCGTGAGCTTCATCTACAATAAGAGGAATGTTATGTAGATTACATTTTTTTTTTGAGGGGAATGTTATGTAGATTACATAGCTCAGAGATCTCTTTTATGTTGAGGCATATTCCTTGATAAGTAGGGAAGTAATGAAAACAAGACCGGGTTTGCGGCCTTCGATTTCAATTCCTCAATTGCTCTTTTTACCTACAGTAGAATTATCTCTCCATTAGAGGAAAAGAGTACAAAAAAATATAAATAAGAAAATCATTTTGAGGAAAAACAGAGAGAATATAACACACATCAATCCCAAATACTACTTTCATGGGCTCTGAGTTGTTAGCAAATCAATGACCATAAATGTCCCCCGCAAACAAACTCATATTATTGCTCATGCACACCTAGGAAAACTTCCGCATAGGTCTATCGATCCACCCCCGACTCTCAGCCAAACATGCTTAATCGCAGAGCAATTTAGCATATGATTAATTTACCAATATAGGTAGTATCATTACATCATCTTTAACATTTGTGACTATCCCAAAGACACCCTTATAATAACATAACGAATTCTATATGATACCCCGAACGTACAGAAAACATAATGTCGTCAAGATCGATTAGGAGAGCGGAAGTTACTTGCCCGAGATGGAGAGATTGTAGTAGACATATCCCAATCAAAATCATAATCAGAAAATATATACTTAGGTACCACCCCTGATAAGACCATTGCAGATATTGCTGATTTGTGAGAATCTCGAGGTAGAATTAAGGTGTCTCCAGGACTACAAGCACCCATTATAGCTGCATGGATTCCACAAGTTGTACCTCCAACAAGAAACCACGTCTTTGATGCTCCAAATACTTCTGCTGCTTGCTTTTGTGCTTCCAATATAGGCCCTTGCGGAGTTGAAAGGTTGTCCACCTCTGTTATTTGTATTTATTGAAGAAAGAAATGATAAAATCTGAACTCCATTGATGAGTTTGTAGAGAGAGAAATAAAGGTTCTCTTTATTACAAAGTTACTGTCATATTTTCTGAATAAATGCAACTAGAAAATAAATGTCTTATTTATACTCTACTGGAAATAACAAATCTAACAACAAACTAATTGCTGAGCTGACGTGGCATATTAGCTTGTGAGGAGGAGGGATCCTCTACATGTGTGTGTACTGAGGTAGCTGGAGGAATATCTCCAATACCCCCCCTCAAGCTAGGCATGGGTGAGCACATTCCTAGCTTGGAAAGCAGATGAAGAAACTGAGCAGATGGTAAGATCTTGGTGAAGACATCTGCAACTTGTTCAGCAGTTGGAAGATGAACTAAGTCAAGCAAGCCTTCCATAACTTTGTCACGAGTGAAGTGACAGTCAATATCAATATGCTTGGTGCGCTCATGGAAGACTGGGTTCCGTGCAATATGTAATGCACTGAGATTATCACAATGTAGGCTAACAGGCTTTAAGTGAGTAACCCCCATTTCTTCAAGTAATCTCACTAACCAAGTGACCTCAGAAGCAGCTGTAGCCATAGCTCTATACTCTGCTTCTGAGGATGACTTAGAAACAGTGCTTTGCTTTTTACTTTTCCAACTAATAGGAGATTGGCCCAAAAGTAATATGTAGCCTGTGACAGATTTTCTTGAGTCAGGACAGGCACCCCAGTCACTGTCACAAAAGGCTTGGAGATGAAGAGTATCAGACCCCTTTAATAGAATACCTTGCCCACAGGTGAAAGCAACATATTTAAGAGCATGTTGGAGAGCCTGAAAATGATGAATGGTAGGAGAATGCATGTACTGACTGAGGGTCTGTACTGTGTAGGACAAATCTGGTCTGGTGTTAGTTAAAAAATTTAACTTGCCCACCAGACTTCTATATAATTCGGGATCAGAATACAAAGGACCTTCAGCACTGAGTTTGAGGTGGAGTGGGAGAGGTGTAGCAACAGATTTGGGATTAACAATATTGGCATCTGATAAAAGTTCTTTTGTGAACTTCTGTTGAGAGAGAGTGATACCTTGAGCAGTATAACCTACTTCAATGCCCAAGAAATAATGAAGTTGCCCCAAATCTTTGATACTGAACACAGAATCCAGATGTTGTTTAACATGGTTGATGGTAGATAAATCTGTCCCAGTAATAACTATATCATCCACATAAACAGCAAGGAAAGTGATGTGAGGATGAGTCTTCTTAAGAAAGAGAGAATAGTCATTTTTACTCTGTGTAAAACCCAGCTTACATAGCTCACTTAACAACTTAGCAAACCATTGACGTGAAGCTTGTTTAAGCCCATACAAAGACTTTTGAAGCTTGCATACTTTATTTTCTGGGTTAGGAATACCATCTGGAAGCTTCATGTACACCTCCTCATGCAATTCTCCATGGAGAAAAGCATTGTTGACATCAAGTTGAAAAAGAGTCCAACCCTTAGAAGCGGCCAAGGCTATAAGAGCTCTCACAGTAGCCATTTTGACAACTGGTGAGAAGGTCTCTTGGTAGTCCAGACCATATCGCTGAGTGTAGCCTTTAGCCACTAATCTGGCTTTATACCTCTCCAATGTCCCATCAGCCTTAAGTTTCACTTTGAAGACCCATTTACATCCTATTGTTTTTTTACCAGGAGGTAAAGAAACAATCTGCCAGGTTTTATTAGCTTCTAAGGCACTGAGTTCCTTTTGCATTGCAGAAACCCAATGAGGATCAGTGGAAGCCTCTGAATAAGTGGCAGGTTCTTGGATGGAGGAAACATGAGCAACAAAAGATTTAACATAATGGGGTAGGGCATCATAGTGAACAAGGTTGCACCAATGGGAAGAAATATGAGCTTGGTGGACAGAAGGAATGACATAGTCATCTAAATAGGCTGGAGGTTTGATAAGTCTGGAAGATTTCCTGAGTGGAACAGAAGAAGAAGTATCAGGCACTGAATCAGAAATGTGAGAAAAAGAATGAGAAGAAAATGGAGTGGAAATAGAAGATGAGGAGGAAGAAGAAGGGATAGTGTGTTGTGTAGGAGAAGTAGGAGGTGAAGTATGAGGGAAGGAAAAAATATCTGGAATATCATAATCAGGAACAAGAGTGATGTCTGTAGAGTGGGGAAGAAAAATAGGAAAAGTAGAAGGAGAAAGATTAGTGGGAGAGGAAGAAAAATGGTAGGGAAAGTGGTGTTCATGAAACACAACATCCCTACTTATTTGGATTTTTTTTGTGTGTAAGTTCAGAAGTTTATAGGCCTTTTGGTGGGGAGGGTAACCAATAAGAACACAGGGTTGGGCTCTAGAATCAAATTTTGTTCTATGTTGTTTGAGAGTGGATGCAAAACATAAGCATCCAAAAACCTTCAAGTGATCTAGGTTAGGTTTATGACCAAAGACTTTTTCATAAGGGGTAATAAAATTGAGAGATTTGAGGGGCAGTTTATTAATAATATGTGCCGCACATAAAATACATTCACCCCAAAGATGGACTAGGTAGTTTAGGACCGAAAAACAAGGCACGAGCAGTTTCTAAGAGGTGCCCGTGCTTCCTCTCAACAATGCCATTTTGTTGAGGGGTGTCAGACAACTCTTTGATTTATAATGCCTTTTTGGTTATAAAACGTCGCATGTTGCCCTCCAGTGAGTTCCTTGGCATTGTCTCGACCTTATGCAATTAACATGGCTTTGAAAACCGATTTTCCACAAATTGAACAAAATTCCGGAGGATTTCTACAACATCGATTTTAAATCTCAACATGTGCACCCGTGTATGTCTAGAAAAGTCGTCCACAATAGTGAGAAATAGTTTGCAACCGAGTGTGTAGGAACATTATAGGGTCCCCAAACATCAACATGAACAAGCTCAAAACATCTTCTTGTTTTTATAGAACTATGTGGAAAAGGAAGCCTAGGTTGTCGAAAAAAACAGACGGACTGCAAATTACATCAAGAACATGTTTGTCACTCAGTGACCATTTATTAATCTAAGATTAGCAAAGGGTAAGTGACCTAACCTCAGGTGCCACAACTTCACTTCATCGCCGAAACTATTATTGAAAGAAATGTGGGCAAAGATGAGCATTACCAGTTGAAGAAGTAACAGGTGGAAGAGGATCTTCAGTGCAATAAAGACCAGCTTGCACTTTACCAAGAACTTGAGGAAGGGTCATATGAGGGCCCTGAATCATGCAGGAATCATGAGTGAAACTCAAAGAAGCAAGAAAGATCTTTGCATAATTTGTGAACCGATATCGATTGAACTGGAAATTAGGAACATGCAAAGACATCTTTGAGAATAATGTCATCATGTAGTTTCACAAATCCCAACATGGGTGATGGTGACTTTCCTTCCATCGTAGAACAAAGGATAGTGTTATGATCATCTTTGATTGTATCAAAAGTATCAAAGAGTTTTAGATCATGACAAATATGATCTGTCGCCCCACTGTCAATAACCCAAGTGGTGGTGAACTGAGATAGTAAACACAATTTACCTGGAAAGAAAGCATTGCCTGCATCTTGAGCATGTTGAACTTCAGTAGAGGATGATTGTTTACCGATTAAAGATAAAAGTTGATTGATCAGCTCCGGGAGTGAATGTAGCAAGAATCATATCCGGAGGTGAAGCAAATTGTTGCATCAAGATCGCTGCCTTGTGCTTGAGCCAACCGAGCAGCTTCTCGACTTTTCATCTCAACATAGCCAGGAGGAAATCCATGAAGCTTGTAGCATCCGTCTATACCATGCCCATGCATTTTACAATGATCACGGTAACCAAGTAGATAACCTCTTTGTTCCAAAAAAGAGGAGGCTTATTAGGGTAGGATTGACCAAAAATTAGAAGTATGAGATGGTGGCCTATAAGACCTCTCTAATACCTATCTCCAAATCTTCTTCTATCCACCGCAAAAGCCATTGGCTCAAGCAAGAGAGGTAGATTGAACAATCTCTTTGTGTTTTTCTTCCCGTAGACATAGTCTATGTGCAACGTATAATGTTGGCAAAGTGGGTTCATCATCAAGATATTAGTCTTGACTTGAGTGAAATCGTGTTTAACTTCATTAAGAAGATAAGAAGCCTTTGGTTCGTTGGCTAGCTAACATCTTCTTAGTGAGAGCACAACTACAACGATTACATGTGCAAAACGGCAATGGATCTTCACTATCAATTTCATCCCGAGTGTTTTCATCTTGGTGAAAATTACATTACGTGTTCAGCTTTTCCCTTATTGTAACTCACCGAGTTTCGGTTCAAAGAATAAAGTTGTGTGGAAGATGCTTGACCAAAACGTTCCTCTAAATCCTTCCACAAAGCTCTAGCAGCTTTACAAAAACGAACACTCTTAGCTAGGTTCCTCTCTAGGGAAAATAATAACCAACCAAGAACTAAGTCATTGCACCTAGCCCAAGCTTTGTAAGTTTCACCAAGAATGGCGGGGTTCCTCTAAAGATCCATCAATGAAACACAATTTGTTCCTAGAAGAAAGACCTAGCATAACACTTCTCTTCCAATCACCATAACTTGTGCCATCAAATACATCGATGACAATTTTGTGTTTGAAGTATCGAAGGATGTATATAATATATACTCCCAGAACTACCGTCAAATCAAGTAGGGAGTATTATTGGAAGAAGTAGTAGTAGTAGTAGTCATCTCCAAGAAACTTCTAAATCCTACAATGACGCACCGAATTCACCAAAAAAAAAAATTCACAACAATTCACCAAATTCAACCTCAAATGAACAACAATTCACCAATCTCAACAAGAAACACTTCGATTCACAACAATTCATCAATTTCAACAAGAAAACCTCAAATGAACAACAATTCACCGATTCTCCGAAATACCAAGAAAACACCTCGCATTCACAATAATTCTCCAAAAAAAAAAAAACGCTTTCAATTTCAACAATCAACAACAATCACAAAATTCTTCAACAACCTCAACAGAAAACCGCAATCAACAACACCAAACTAACTTTTCAAATTGAAACCTCAAACAATTTCAACCTCAATCAACTCACAACACACAACCTCAAACAATTTTTATGAGGTTTCAAACAACTCACAACCTCAATCAAACAATTTCAAGAAATCAACAATTTCTACTAATTTCAACAATATCATCAGATTATTCAACTGGAACGAGGAAGAAAAACATGACCGTAAGAAGATGAACAAGTTCGCGGAAGCAAAAAAATGGTACAGATCGAAGCGCCGCTCTTGATACCATGTTATTTGTATTTATTGAAGAAAGAAATGATAAAATCTGAACTCCATTGATGAGTTTGTAGAGAGAGAAATAAAGGTTCTCTTTATTACAAAGTTGCTGTCATATTTTCTGAATAAATGCAACTAGAAAATAAATGTCTTATTTATACTCTACTGGAAATAACAAATCTAACAACAAACTAATTGCTGAGCTGACGTGGCATATTAGCTTGTGAGGAGGAGGGATCCTCTACATGTGTGTGTACTGAGGTAGCTGGAGGAATATCTCCAATAATCTCAGATATGTCATGAAGGAATGACCTTTCACCAATGAGCTGAATCATTGGCAGTGGAGCCGCTCGACCTCCCGTTAGGTCCAGAAAACCAAACATTGCAACATTATCGTCGGCCGCGGCTTTCAAGGCATTCACTAATGGAGGGGGCTTGTGCCATTTAGAACGCTCTATACGATAATACCGTTAAAAGAGTGTTAAAAAACTTAATACTTCAACTTGAAAATATTCTTCGAGACGAATTAATAGATACTCGTGAATCAAACACAATAAATTTCTTTCTATAAATCAACTAGATTGTCTTTGTTAAATTGTGTTACCTTGAACCTCGTGCAAAAGAAATTGAGCAAACAATGAGAGGCAGGGGCGGATCTACTTTGGGTCCTGGGTGGCCCAGCCCCTCAAAAAAAAAAAAAAATCGCTTCATGTGTTACCTTTATCGCTTCAGGGGTGAGTTGATGTGGCATCTCTAGAAGATGTTGATGCTGCAAAGAAGATAAACATGGATTTTCTCCTAGTGAAGGATTTGTTCTAGGGTATATATGGCTGGTTTTCAGGGAGAGATGGATCAAAAAAAGTATGCGCAAACACAACAGAGTTCTTATGGCCTGATTTATATCTTTGAAGATTGAATGTGGGTGCGAGTATGAGTTTGAAAGAATAGTTGGGCGAAATGAAAATGCAAATTGTTGGGCATAATATTGGGCGGTTATTTATAGCATTTAGAGGAAATGAATTACTGAGAAGCAACCATGTAAATCGTGGGGATATCTCAACCCAAATCAATTATGGAGATATTCTCCTATAATTTAGGCATAATTAGTAGCAAGTTATTACCATCTAAGCATTATATTGTCCATGATTACCGGAGATTACACATCACGCCACACGCATAATTTCACCGTGGAAGCGACACATCGCCGATTTTGGAGCTTAACACTACACGTGGCATATAACTTAATTGTGAGGATCAATTTGTAGACTACATTTGGCGTAATTAATATTAGCTTGACACGTAGGATAAATGTACTTAGCTTTATATATATATATATATATATATATATATATATATATATATATATATATATATATATATATATATATATATATATATATATATATATATATATATATATATATATATATATATATATATATAGATGCTATACCAATTTTGGACTTCTTTAATACTTCTTTTTTTTAATTGCACCATTTCGGTTTTCACGTTTGCCGAAACACTTCTTTGAACGTCAATATCTCTAATTGTGTATAAGTAAAAATTATAAAAATTTGATATATGGAATCCTTGCATTGAGACGAATCTAACAAGACCCCATTTGACTATGTTTTTTTTTTCTTATATAATGATGCGAGAGCTAAACAAAGTTGGTTGATGAATAGTTCCAAAAACAAAATGGTGCAATTAAAGAAAAATAGAGGAAGTATATATAAATATATCAAGTATCTCATGTTCGATGGATCGCAACTTGCACACACCAATAAAGGTGTTGTATCGTCATGAGTTCATGCCTATATTTTTGTTTTTTCTATAGGGGTTAACAAGTGGCGGATCTAGAATCGGGATAGAGTGGGTTCAAGGCAAAAGTCAACAATCAAAAGTCAAAAGTTAAAAGTCAAAATTTTAGATCGAATAAATAAATAAATACATATAACTAGAAAAATATCACTTAATGTATTTATTATGTATAGAATGATAGAGCTTATAAAAACCGAAATAATTTTATATTATAATCATAATTCATTATTGATTTAGACTATAGAAGAAAAAAAAAAAAAAAGATTTTCTTTTACCTTTTATCTTGTCGAATTCGTCGTATGTTGGAATTATTGGAAATTGGAATAATTGTTGTCTTCAAAGTTCGAAACTTGCGAGTCGCCGCTTCTCGGTAATTTTTTTCAAAAAGCCCAAACCACTATTAACCGTATAATGGTAAAATGTGATTTGCTATATTTTATTGAGATGGTTTATATGAATATGAGTCATGTGAGTTGTGGAGGTTAATATGATGTCACATATGAGAGTAGTCGAGTAGAGAATTGTTTTTTTGTTGAAAAGAGGAATTGCTTTCGCAAACTTGGGGTATTTCTACTAGAGAGGAATTGTCGCTTCTTCTTTTTCGCTGAAAATTGTCAAAAAAAAGTCAGCAGATTTGCAGGAGAAAAGTGGTGTTTTGATTGGTTTTTTAATTTACCGTTTTTTAGGGGTTTTTGTTACTTTTCCAACTACTACTCCTATTAGACTAGTACTGTCAACTGCCAAGGATACTGACGTGCTGCAACTTTAAAGTTTCATGCTTTATTTTTCTTTTTTCTTTTTTTCCCAAATTCAGTTGATTATATATTTTATTAAAAATCCAAGTAGGGTCATTTGACCCCACACTTTCTTAAGTAAATCCGCCCCGGCTTATAGGAGTATATAATATTTTCGTTTTCTCTAGATGCATCTTTAACTTTTGAGTTTTGAATTAAGTAAATATAACTATAAGGGAACTTTTAACAAAATCTAAACTCCTAAAACCAAAACTATGAGAAGCGTATATTGGAAGAGATTACCGCACACTTGCATCAACAAAATCAAAATAAATTAGTCGTACACAATTAATTGCATGATTGCTTCTCAATCAACAACGTCAAACAACTTGAATACACAAGGACGACGACTACGTAAGATATCTGTTGGGTTAGATGGCCCAAATTTCTTAGGCCCAAAAGCCTAACATAATAAAGATATATTTTCATCTCATGAAATAAGATCATGATTGATCATGATTTCTCTAGAAATCATTTTGGGAAAAATCCTCAAGGGATGATGTCGGCAAATGTCTAACATTCAACCAGAGAAATCTAGATTCATGAGGAATCATCATGCAAGGCAAATTTGCCGACTTAGTAACCACCATTTACAAGTATAAATAGGAGTGTTGTGGATGCACCAACAACACATCAAATAAAAAGAAGCCATATCACAAGTCTTCCTGCAATACTAACCCTCCTTTCTTATAATCCACCTATTTTATTAATCCACTATTCCTCTTTTTGTAATACTCCTTAGTGAGTTCCAACTATAGTGAGAGTTTTATTGTAATACTCACCCTGCTAAATTTTCGGGTGATTCTTGTACTCTCCTATTTTCATATAGTGGATTTTCAGTACTCGTCGTCCGTGGGTTTTTTGCCTCTATTTGAGGATTTTTCCCACGTTAAATTGTGTGTCCATCTTTTACTACTTTTCTTGCCACGTATTTCCAACTCTATTATTTTTCTCAATCTTTACATCTTTAATCTGCTTCCGCTACGCACTCACAACCCTAACAATATCATATACTGCCACAGCGCCACTTCATCAGTTAACAACCGCCGCCACAGCCTCCGCCGCCACCTCCACCGCAGCCTCCACCTCCACCACCTCCACCACCACAAAGATCCACCGCCACCACCACCACCACTACAAGATCCGCCTCCGCCGCAACCACAGCCCTCCGCCACCGCCGACGCCACATCCCGCATTGGGTAGTGGACAAAGCAAAGATCAAAAGCCATAACAACAGCCTACCGATCCCAAAACACACATATTACCATCTCTTACACCTCTATCTATCTCTCGTAGCTCGCCAACTTCAACATCACGAACTCTTACACCTCTATCTTTCGCGTTGCTTTTGCCAACTTCAACATTACCAACTCTTACACCTCTATCTTTCGTTGTAGCTTTGCCAACTTCAACATTACCAACTCTTACAACTCTATCTTCCCACGTAGGTCTGCCAACTTCAACATCACCAGATCTCTGCAAAGTGGAGATTTTTATTTACGAATTATTGAAGGAATGTAATGTGTTGCGTTTCTCATTAGAAGCGTGAGATTATATACAATGTACAAGACGAAATCTAAGCCTAGAAATTAGGAACTGATTAGCTAGAATATGGGCAGAATATTAGCAAGATAATCTCCTTAACAAAATAGGAGATATGTACAATATATACAACAATAGAATATATGAAATATATATTCTAACACACCCCCGCAGTCGAAACGGGAGGATCACGAACGCTGAGACTGTCTCGAAAATCTTCAAATAAAATACGAGGTAGGCCCTTTGTGAAAATATCTGCAATCTGATAACGGGAGGGAACATGTAAAACTCGTACTTCGCCCTTAGCGACCTTCTCCTTGACAAAATGAATGTCCATCTCAATATGTTTGGTACACTGATGTTGTACCGGATTCCCTGATAAATAAATGGCACTCACATTGTCGCAATAAACTAGAGTAGCTTGATGAATCGGAAAATGCAACTCAAGTAATAAATTGCGTATCCAACATGAATCTGATACGACATTAGCTAACCCCGCGATATTCGGCCTCAGCACTGGATTTTGACAAAGTATGTTGTCGTTTAGATGACCAAGAAATCAAGTTGTCACCAAAGAAAACACAATAACCAGACGTGGAACGCCCGGTATCCCAGCATCCTCCCCAATCAAAGATCGAGATAGGAAATAAGCTTAGTGATGGAGGACTTATACAATTGAAGACCATGAGATAGAGTACTTCGCAAATAGCGCAAGATGCGCTTGAGAGCATTCATATGCTCGTTCCTCGGGATCATGCATATGTAGACAAACCCGTTGGACAAAGATAAGAGATGTCGTAGTCTAGTAAAAGTGAGATACCGTAAGGCCCCTACCAAATCGCGGTACTTGGTGGGATCCTCAAAAGGTGTATCCTTCAAGCACTTAGCTTCGGTTTGGTGTCAACAGGAGTCGGGCTAGGGAGCCGCACTGGCCATACCACTGCTCAATGATCTCCGTGGCGCATCAAGTTTCGAGATAAGAACATACCATTAGCAAAGGGATACAAAGAATCCCCAAAAAGAAGCTTAGAGGACCTAGATCCTTCATAGCAAACTCGGCACCCAATAGAGCCATGAAGTGCTTTTTCAAACGATCGGATGAAGCTGTAAGAATAATATCATCAACATATAACAAAATATATGCCATATCCGAGCCCCGACTATAGATGAACAAAGAATTATCGGATTTACCGTGAGAAAAACCAATGGTGGCAACAAAATCGACAAAACGCCGATACTGCACCCGGGAGCCCGTTTAAGGCCATAGAGAGATTTCTTCAAGAAACACACATGATCGTGGCGACTTTTGTCGCGAAAACCCATCGGCCGATGCATATAGACCGTTTCATTGAGATAACCATGTAAAAAAAGCATTCTTGACATCCAACCGGTGGATAGACCAAGACTTTGAGAGAGCAATGCTAAGAACAAAGACTTAATAGTGGCCGGTTTGACAACCTGACTAAAAGTCTCGCCACAATCAACACCCCGCGTCGTGTTTTGCCATCTCCTACAAGACGGGCTTTATGCCTTTCAAAAGAACCATCGATTTTCGTTTACGGCGAAAAAATCCACATAGACCGATTACATTGACATCCCAAGTGGCCTCGGGACCAATTCCCATGTTTTATTAGCAATAAGAGCATTAAATTCATCGAACATTGCTTGGTTCCAATTAGGGTCACGAATAGCACTAACAGGGTCTTTAGGCAAGGGAGATATGTTGGTGGTAGTCATGGCCGAAAAATTGGAAGAATATTTCGAATTTGGTTTGATGATGCCATTTTTAGCTCTTGTTGTCATTTGATGGGAGGGAGGATGAGGCTGCTGGTTGGTAATGGAAGTAGGCCGGTTTGGTGGGGGATGATGGGCTTGCTGGGGAGCTGGCCCAGTTCGCAGAGGTGAAGGGGAGGGCGAACTAGGCTGCTGAACAGGCTCGTGTAACGTGACAGTACCAGGGGTAGGGGTAGGGTGCTGGCCTGACGAGGGAGGCCCAGTAGGAGAGTGATGAGAGGTAGATGGGCCTGAGGAAGGAGGTCCAACAGATGCGGTGGGCTGTGGGGGGTCTGTTGACGCCACATGCCTTATAGGGGAGATTGGGTCAGTTTGGTGCGCTGAATTTGGAGGAGGCATGCTGTGGTTGTGCAAGTGGTGAAGAAATGGATTAGGATCTAGAAAATCATAGTCATCTTTGTGAGGAGAGTGAAGTCTAGCAAAAGGGAATTCGGCTTCAACAAATTTCACATGACGACAAATAATAATTTTTCCACTAGACATGTCATAGCATTTTGACCCTCTATGATGCGGCGCGGGACCAAGATAGACACAAGGAGTGGACCTTTCTTGCAATTTGTGAATAGAGGTGGACGGGAAAAGAGGAAAACATAGGCAACCGAAGACACGTAATTCCGAGTATATGGGATCACATTGGTATAGGATTTGAGTTGGAGACTTAAAACCTAGAACTTTGGTTGGCAAAATGTTGAGGAGATATGTAGCCATTTCTAAGGCGTGATGCCAAAAAGAGAGTGGCAAAGAAGCATGTGCAAGCAAGGTCCGGATTATATTGTTTATGGATTTTATGTGGCGTTCGGCTTTTCCATTTTGAGGTGATGTATGAGGACAAGAAAGACGATAAAGCATGCCATGGGTATTAAAGAATTCTTGTAAAGTTCCATTAACATATTCCGTGCCATTGTCACATTGAAAAGTCTTAATGTTACGAGTAAATTGTGTACGAATTAGGCTATGAAAAGACTGAAACAAGTGTTTGACTTGAGATTTCTTAGCAATAGGAAATGTCCACAAGAATTTACTGTAATCATCAAGAAAAAGAACATAATAACAATGGCCAGATGTACTCATGACAGGTGAAGTCCAAAGATCACTGTGAATAATATCAAAAGGAGAAGCAGTGTGCGACATAGAATCATAAAACGGTAACTTAGAAAGTTTTCCAAGAGGACAAGAGGAACAAAAAGTGTTACAAGCCTTATTGCAATCAATAAAATTTTTACTTCTAAGAGACCTTAAAACAGCATCACCGGGATGTCCAAGACGGTTATGCCAAATATCGGACGAAATAGCAGTAAAAGTTGAATTATTGACTGGAGGAGTGGCTTGATGAATGGAGAATAGAGGATAAAGGTCACCGGCACGTCACATCTCACTAGTCCGGCTCCCGTCCCGTAAGTCATTAAATGTAAAAGCCAAGGGGATCAAATTCAACGGAAACTGAATTATCTTTTGTGAATTTACGAACAGATATTAAATTCTTAATCAATTTAGGGGCATGTAACACATTGTTCAAGTGAAAGGGAGGGTAGGGGCGAGGTAAAATAGTACTACCGTGACCAACAATTGGAACGAGATGTCCACTACCCACAACAATGTTATTATTTTTAATGCTCGAATTGAAATAAGAAGAAAAAATACCTTGGTCCGAAGTCATGTGAGATGTAGCGCCGGTGTCCATGTAAAAATTTCCATCCGGCTGAGAATAGGATAGAGCATTCATCGCTGCTTCGATGTCCGTAGGTGTGTAGCTACTGTATGGAGATGCTGCACTGTAGGATTGTGGACGTGAGCCTAATATTCCTGGCCCAAAAAGGGACGTGGGCCCGGCGTTTGAAGCAAGCACCGCTTGGGGTCCAAGAAGCAGCAGGATAGGGGCATGGTGGCGGATTGGACCACTGAGCGAGCCAAGGAGCCCAACCAGCCCATGGCTATTGCTGCCAATTAAAAGGCACAAGTCCAGTTTGCTGATGGGCCACTTGCGCATTCCCACTCTTGTTTTTCCCAGAAGATTTGGAGTTCGACTTCTTTTGCTTGTTTCCCTTGGAGGTCGAACGTGAAGAAGCAGAGGTGCCGGAGTCCGAGCCATGGTGGCTACCGGAGCTTACGACGAGGGCAACTTGAGTGCCGGAATTTCCCTCCTTTGCCAAGCGGTTTTTGATAGTCCACTCCGCAAGCTTGAGTCGCGATCGACAACTCTCAAACGAAGGCAAAGGTTCTTGGTTTTGAATAATGTCCACCGTGCCAGCATAGGCCTCAGGCAGCCCGACCGTTAGCTTAAGAACCAGTCTGCTGTTGGAGATAGGAGCATCAACATCGGCAAGACGATCGACCAATGATTTGATGTGATTACAATAGCTATCAATGGACGAGAAATTCCCGAAATCAAGGTCGGCAAGCTCTTCTTCAAGATGAGTAGCCCGAGAAGCCTTGTTATCCTAAAACATGGATTCGAGACGAGCCCAAGCCCCATGAGCGGTGTCGTCTTTAAGCAAGATAGCATGAAGGAGATCCGTGGAGATAGTCCCATATATCCACTGAAGTACCGCGGCGTCGAGACGCTTCCACAAGGCTAGGTCTGCAGCTTTGGAGGCGGTATAGGCAGCGATCTCCTTTTCATCCGTAGGAGGGATGATGTGGTGATGCAAATCGTGAACCCTAACAAGAACCTTGAATAGGGCCGCCCATGAGTGATACATGTCGTGCTCGCATCCAATGTGATAGGGATTAGGGACTCGACATTGGTGATTGTTAGAGCCGGGATGAAACTTAGGGGATTCGACCATTAGGAAGTGCAAATGAAGGAGAAGGAAAAATGGGGAAGATAGGTGTGTGTTAGGGAAATTTGGATCGAAATTAGGCTGATACCATGAAGGAATGTAATGTGTTGCGATTCTCATTAGAAGCGTGAGATTATATACAATGTACAAGACGAAATCTAAGCCTAGAAATTAGGAACTGATTAGCTAGAATATGGGCAGAATATTAGCAAGATAATCTCCTTAACAAAATAGGAGATATGTACAATATATACAACAATAGAATATATGAAATATATATTCTAACAATTATCCATTCTTCTAATTAGATAGTATATGAGTGTAGCGAGTACTAAACCAACGATGATACTGACGACTACTATTATGAGCGGAATTAGACATATAGATATCATATTGCTGGAGTGTGATTAAGAATCAATCACAAAGCGGCGGAAGCTATGAGCAGTGATTCAAGAAAGCAAATATTATAAATTTTGTGGAGTGCAGGAAAAAATTTTGAGGAACAAAAATAAGAAAATTTTGTGGAAGCGAGATACCGAACCTAAAGCTGTGATCATACCATGTTGGATATTGTGAAAAATCTTGAATTGAATTAGAATGTCTCCCATTGATCATATTTATAGTGAAACATACAAGATATTACTCCTAATTGGATTAAGAAACCTAATAATATTATAATACTATGTTACAAATTATATCTTGAAAAATACAATGATCTTGAAAAATCTCATTTTACAACAACACAAAATCAACAATAATATTAACAAAAAATATACAATAAAATAAAATAAACAACAACCCGTGCAACGTACGGGCTTCAAACCTAGTAATATTATAATACTATGTTACAAATTATATCTTGTAACAATTTATATTGAAAGAGAATTCTATTCTCTATCAAAAAGGTGAAGAACTCACTTAAAAGAAGGATGTTTAAAGCCTTTCTATACAGCTATTACAAAAACGAAACAATTACCTAGGGACAATAGGATTAATATTAAATATGATGTACGTGCAAAAAAATGAAGAAGCTAAGAATCTAATCATAGGATATACAATGCTAGTTCTAACCGTGTAGGAAACTTGAATATATTAGGCCGATAAGAATTACATCATTGTATTCTTTAACTTAATTCCTTTTTAATAGTTGTTTGATCAAGAAATACAAACACACATATCGTCTTTCTCAAAGTGCCATTACTTGCAAACCAAATACAAAAAATTGAAAGTACAAATTTGTTTCCTTCTTATATATCACATACAAGTATAGAAGAGAGAAGAGGATCACAAGCTCCAATCACTTTGGCACCATCATCTTTAAATTGCAGTATAATATATAAAACTCTTTCTGATATCACTTCACCAGGAACAGTAATAGGAATACCAGGTGGAAATGGACATATCAACTCACCACATATTTTTCCAACTGCGTCTTTAAGATCTACCTTCTTTTCCTTGCAAAGAAAGCCTCTCGTGGAGTTAATTGTATGTCAATATCCTTCCATAGGTTAAACTTAGCTTTTTTTATGCACGCGACGCGTGCGATGACATTTTTGCAAGATAACTATTACTAAGAAGAGAAACAAAAACAAAAATGAAAGTTAGTATCTAAGTTTACCTCCATTTTGTGAATAAGATTCTTTGAAATACTTACAAATAGTATTTAAAAACACTTTAATAAATAAGTATAAGTAATGAAATTGCATTTCTAACTATTTTTTCATTATATATAGGAAACACTACAAAAAAGTAAATAATTTTTTTTAAAAAATCCTCAATCGCCTTTGTTCCTATTTTTCCTTTTTCCTTTCCCTATGTCATTTACCATGGACAAAGTTAATGCACTATTTAGTAAGGTATAAGATATATAGTGAGGTAGAAGTTAATTTAAAACCTTATGTCCATAACAAACGCGTTGTAAAAAAAATGTCTAATAGAGTTAATTTGTGCATTTGAATTGTATATATATATTTTAAATTCAATGTGCAGCACTATCCGAATAAAAAAATTGAGTCCATATTATATGTTACGTTGAATATTTTTCTAACAAAGAAAGGTAATTTGTTAAATCATAGATTTCATTAATTTCTCTATGATTCCAAAATTGTAACATGAAATTATAAAGGTCAAGATTGTTGCTTTCGGATAGTTTACACTACTAAACAGTTTAATAAAGAAGTGTTATATTCCGCTACATATTTTAAGGATGGGGGAGTTAGAGAAACAACAAATATACAATGCAGATAACAATACCATGATCATAATATTTTATATGATAGTATCTAATTTTATATGAATGACAAATATCTAGTCCTATATAAGGTATCTCTATTATATTGTAAAGGCTAACTAAATTGAAGTGGAACACTTTTGAGTTGGTATTAAGGTAATTTGCCTAATATACAAATGTTGACAACAAATGTATTGAATATAGATGTACAATTCAACTAACCTTCTACTGTCATAGTGTCATTCATTCCCAGTTTCTACTTTCTCACTACAATTAGATGTATAATTCCACTACAATTAACTATTCATTCTCTCTCTCATCTCACTGTACTCTCCCCTAAAAAAATCCATCACTCTCACCCCTTTCTTTTGACTTGTGATTCCACTACTCACGTTCTTGCAAAAAGAGAAAATGAGGAAATCCGATTTCATCGAATAAAAATCAATTAATTGCGGCGAAAATACCGGTTTGAGGTCTCCATATTCCCTCGCTATTTCGCTTCAATTTCCTCCCCCTATTTTTCTCTCTCTCCTCTCACCTTAACCTCCATTTGATAAACCTTCACTTTCACTGTTTCACACTATCCACTTCTCGTCACATCTAACATTACCGATGTCATACCGCGGTGGTAGCAGTGGTGGAGGTTACGAAACATGTGGCAGAGGTCGCGGCGGAGTGAAAGCATGCACTCCACTTTATTCAAGCATAATCATCTCCTCTGTAGATCTAATTCTTGGGTCGATTTTATTTTCTAACAAAGAAAGGTAATTTCTTAAATCTAGATTTCAGAATTTCTCTATGAACCGAAATTTCAGTTTTTCCCCTTGTAAATTCCCGATTTCACAAACTCTTTTTACGGGCTGAAATTTCCCCCATTGTTCATCAATCTCATATTTAAAATTTTCTCCTTTTCTAAATTTTAACACTTTCAATTTCAATTATATTTGAAATAAAATTTTAAATTTTTCACACAATTTGAATTTCAATTATAGTGTTATTTTAAATTTACTGGAATATGGTACATATTCTATAGATTTACTCAATATAAAACATTATACATACTCTTATTTTCAACTTACAATCTGCGTACCTGATTAACGGTGAATTTGAGACTGCCTTGAAGCTCCAAGTAATGAAGAAAACTGATTTTTTTTTTGGACTTTGTGTTTGTAATTGATTTTGGGTTGAGTTTGTGTTTGTAATTGTTTGGAATACCGTGAATATGATTTTGAGTTGTATGTAATGAGAATGTCCTGCTTTTTTGTTATTTTTATGTGGTATTAATTTGGGTAATTTTTTTGATTATGAATCTTTTTTATTGGCAATTGTATTAGTTGATTGGGTTTTTAGAGATTTGATTGAAATTATTTTGGCAAGTTTATGCGTGATTTACTGTTGATTAGTGTTGATGGCGGGAGCTGTGATTTAGCAAGTTTATGCGTTATAGTTTATGCGTGATTTTTTTTTGGTATTGAAATTCCTTTTGTAATTGAGAAAGGGAAGGGGGCAAAATAGTCAGTTCAAAAGAGGACACCGTTGCTCCCCCCTTCCCTTATGTAATAGAGATTTATATCAACGCGCTTTATTTCGTTCTTTCTTTGATGTTGGATGAACGATGACGATGATGATAAATGCTTGAATCCTAAGATTAGCCTATTGATGTGCTCCCTACAAGTTCCTGGTGGAATCATAAGTGTGAGATATCGCGGCGCGAGAGCTCCGGAGATTACCTTTTGATCCATATATAAGAAGTCATCGGCTTCGTATCCAGAAACACCAAGATCATAGACACCAAAAGTAGCACGTAAAGGGTCAATATTAGGGAAATCAAATATGGTGATTCCTAGAATTTGTTTGATGGTGTTTTTAGCTTCCATTGCTAAATTAATTGCATTGTCAAAAATAGTTGTCGAATGTTCTTTTAGTTGAGTTGTCGTAGCATCGAGTGAAGCTAAAAGCAGGGGGACTTGGACTAGTGCTCAAGGCTTTGAAGGCATCTCGCTGATTTTATCCTTGTCTACAATATTATTATCGGATACATGTAACATAGATGATTGAGTAAGAGAGGAAAGAACTTTATGAGTGGATTGAACAACCACATCCGCGCCTTGCTCAAGGGCCGACAAGGGAAGAGATGGGTGAAATTTGAAGTGAGCACCGTGAGCTTCATCTACAATAAGAGGAATGTTATGTAGATTACATAGCTCAGAGATCTCTTTTATGTTGAGGCATATTCCTTGATAAGTAGGGAAGTAATGAAAACAAAGACCGGGTTTGCGGCCTTCCGATTTCAATTCCTCAATTGCTCTTTTTACCTACAAAGTAGAATTATCTCTCCATTAGAGGAAAAGAGTACAAAAAAATATAAATAAGAAAATCATTTTGAGGAAAACAGAGAGAATATAACACACATCAATCCCAAATACTACTTTCATGGGCTCTGAGTTGTTAGCAAATCAATGACCATAAATGTCCCCCGCAAACAAACTCATATTATTGCTCATGCACACCTAGGAAAACTTCCGCATAGGTCTATCGATCCACCCCCCGACTCTCAGCCAAACATGCTTAATCGCAGAGCAATTTAGCATATGATTAATTTACCAATATAGGTAGTATCATTACATCATCTTTAACATTTGTGACTATCGTCCCAAAGACACCCTTATAATAACATAACGAATTCTATATGATACCCCGAACGTACAGAAAACATAATGTCGTCAAGATCGATTAGGAGAGCGGAAGTTACTTGCTCGAGATGGAGAGATTGTAATAGACATATCCCAATCAAAATCATAATCGGAAAATATATACTTAGGTACCACCCCTGATAAGACCATTGCAGATATTGCTGATTTGTGAGAATCTCGAGGTAGAATTAAGGTGTCTCCAGGACTACAAGCACCCATTATAGCTGCATGGATTCCACAAGTTGTACCTCCAACAAGAAACCACGTCTTTGATGCTCCAAATACTTCTGCTGCTTGCTTTTGTGCTTCCAATATAGGCCCTTGCGGAGTTGAAAGGTTGTCCACCTCAGATATGTCATGAAGGAATGGCCTTTCACCAATGAGCTGAATCATTGGCTGTGGAGCTGCTCGACCTCTGTTGTGTCCAGGAAAACCAAACATTGCGACATTATCTTCGACCGCGACTTTCAGTGCATTCACTAATGGAGGGGACGTGTGCCATTTAGAAGGCTCAATACGATAATACTGTAAAAAGAGAAAGTGTTAATTACACATTGTAAATGAAATAGATGCTCGTTCGAAGAACTTATTAAAGTTTGATGTTAATTGCGGCTTGTTATTATGCTCGCTTGAGATTGATGGAGATCATAGTAGCGTTTCTTTATACTCCACTTCCTCCTTTTTTTTTAAGGTAAGATGAAGGGGGGCTCAGTTGAATGGGATAAGGGGAATTCCTCAAATGAGTCCCATGAGGTTTGATCCCAAGACCTCAGGGATACTAAGTAGGAAGCAATGTCACTACTCCACCACCTCAACGTCTTCGTTGTTTAAAAGTTACAAAGCAAATGACATGTATATGTAGAGTAGTATATGTTAAAAATACTAGCCTAGCTTATATGCTCGTGATGCGTGCGAAAACATGTAGAAAATTAAATTAGATGCTAATTACATCTAATAAATCATAGATTTTAAAATTTTTAATCAATTTATCCCATTAAATCGGGAATTTTTAAATTTTTTAAACAATTTAATTGAGAGAGAAGTAACTAAATGTGTAATAAGTTTTCACCGTTTTCTTTTGTTGTGCCTTTTTTTTATCTTTTTTATTTTTTTAATTAATTAGGTAGTTACTTTTTTTTTTGTGTCCCACCTCGTTCGCCATATATAATAGAGATTTTTAAATTTTCTGTAGCTGGTTAAAATTTTCGAACTTTAACCTCAAAAAAAAGAAATTGAGCAAACAATGAGAGGCAAAAGAATTTCTAGTAACAGATGGAGAATTGGAGATCCCCATGTAAATTTTGAGAAAATTTGTCCATTATATCTAAAACAAAGAGACATGAAATGAAATTTTGTGGAACAGGAATAATAAAATAAACCATCAATTTTGCATCATCATTCTGAAAATTAAGTTGTGCTTACCCCTCGTCCTTCCAGCACATCGTCTTGCTTAATCTTTGGCCCATGTGTGTTATTCTCCTGCAAAATGATTGTAATATAGCAACTTCAATTTCAAAATTTTCAATATGCAATTTGAATTGAATGTATTTCATTGAAGGGGATCATGAGCTACACTTACATTAATACTGCAGAATATTTTTGGAGTAGCGTGGGCATTGAAAATTGATAGCACCATAGCTTTTTATCACTCGCTGTCCAAAAGAAGAAAAAAACGATAATCACTTATTATTGAAACTAGTGCAATGATAAATCATTTGCTATTATAGCTTTTCCCCAAAGTGTTTTTAGCACTGGTGGAAATTGATTTGCTATAATATTAATCCCGCTTTTTCCTTAAAAAAAAAAATTGATGAGACGACTTCTAGCTGTTGTTGTTCTACCTCATCAACTCTGGCACTATGGTCTCTTTCAAGAATCTCAATATCATACAAACTACTTTTTCACTCATTTGAGCTAGTACAAGAAAAGCTAGAGTTGGGGCACACTTGCAAACTTCAACGAGAACGCTACTTATAAGTAGCAAAAATCATAAGTGTATCATCTGCAAAATCATATATTTATATTGTTTTAGCAAAATCTGATTGCCGAGATTGTGTATATTTTCAATTCCAGCCAGATTGAGAACATGTGTAAATTGCATTGTTACGTAATCAGCGGTAATAAGGTGAAGTACTGCATTTTCAATTATGTTGCAGTGGCCTTGTTGTACCTCACCAATTCTGGCACTATGGTCTCTTTCAAGAATCTCACATATCATACAAACTACTTTTTCACTCATTTGAGCTAGTACAAGAAAAGCTAGAGTTGGGGCACACTTGCAAACTTCAACGAGAATGCTACTTATAGTAGCAAAATTATAAGGGGATTGTTAAATATCGCCCCCAAACTACTTAAAATCGCCCCAACCACCATATGAATGTACACCATGGAAGGAACGTTTGGCCAAACGTTCCTTCCATGGAAGGAACGTTTTAGCCAAACGTTCCTTCATTGGAAGGAAGGGTCATAATGGTTTTTTTTTTTAAAAACTTTATTATGTTATTATGTTAATTTTTTATTTACGTTATATTTTCATATTTATAAATTTTTTAAAATGTTATTATTTTATTAATTCATGAAATGTAATTGATGTTTTTATTGGAATATTTTATAAAAATAATTCATAAAATATTGTTCATTATGTTTTAATTTAATTATAATTATTATTGTAGGTTGTAGAAAATTATAAATAGTATGTTTTGATTATAAATAATTATTATTGTAGGTTGTAGAAAATTATAAATAGTATGTTTTGATTATAAATAATTATTGTTGTAGGATGGTTAATGTATTGATTTATTATTTTTTTATTTTTACGTATTTGTTGATGAATAGCTATCTGGGTTTCGACAATTTGCCAGGAAGACACTTCCCGGGTTTCGCAGTGTGCACAACGAGGATTCAGGTCCGCGTCATCCCCACTCACGTGGTGTTTCCGCTTCAGTCAGGAGGATGCGGATGAACCCGACTGGTCCGCGACGTCGCCTTGCATTACGATGAGGGGGTTGGTGGGTCGTACGATGCAAGAGAGCATGGATGAGGGGAAGGATGACCCGAATACACATGAGCCGGTAACTGATGTTCTTTACGATGATGATGTTCAGGATGCATTTATTCGGGAATTTGAGAGAGATCCATACCCTATAGCCGATGATCGTTGGAATGTCTGTAAGGGTAGGGGTGCGCGGTTTATACGCGGCGAGGGGAGCTCATCGACTGTTGAGAGTCGAAAGGGAAAGGGGAAGGATGCCGATGACCTTAGCTGGAAGGTCACAGGTCCAGTTGCAGGAGGACCTATGGTTGGGTCTGTTATCCCTAGGCTTTCATGATGTTATGTGGTTTCACATGGGATGAAGTTAGTTCTCCAACTAACTTCTTGGCGGTGGGACTGAGACCGCTGATTTGTCGATGGCCCTCCGAGTATAACATCATTGGGTGATTATGAAACCCATGTTCAACCCTAGTCTCGACTACCCAATACGCGTAGTCGTTTTTTGGGACTAGGAACAACCGAAATTCACAGCCACATGCTTTTCTCTTCGTTTTTCTTCTAATTGCTGAACTGAAATCACGAGGTTCTTTCTTCTTGCCACGATCACAATCCAAAAGTTGATACTTCTTTTTGTGACTACTGATCGTCAAGAAAAACCCAAGCTCAACGGCAATGCTCTTACACCACTCGCAGCGAAAGATCACACGTTTCAAATTCCGGGCTATTGTCGAAATACGGGTTATAATTAATCCCATCACCAACAAGGCTCCAAAAAAAAAATCATCGTTAATTACACGAAAAAATCACAATATTCACACATTAGTTTAACCAAATTAATCTTATTTCAATTTTTTAAAACTATTTAGTACCTAATTGAATTTAATTTCACATATAATATAAAAGTTAAATATTAGTAAAAAAAATTAAAGTTTACGTAAAAAGGGTCCATGGGCAACGTTTGGCTCGACCGTTGGACCCATGGATACAACGCTCCGACGTTGTATCCATGGGTCCAACGTTCTGGCCAAACGTTGGGCATGTGTTTACAGTTAAAAAAAAAAATTTAACTTTGTTTGTAGTATGGAGTGTGAAAGTTTGGAGGAAGCTACGAAGCGAACTAAGCTGAGCTTTACAAATTTATCGAACCCCATGGTTGAGGCGGCGGTTGGTAGACCAACCCCGCCAAGCATAATGAATACTTTGTTTTGGAACTGCCGAGGGATGGGCAACCCTTGGTCGGGCCGGCAACTCCGGAGGTGGAGTAACATTTACGCCCGATATTATTTTTTTGTCAGAAACAATGATAAATAAGAATGTGGTTGAGGATTTAATGGACAAAATAGGTTTCAAGAATGCTTTTGGTGTCTCGAGTATAGGGAAGGCAAGAGGTCTTTGCATTTTTTGGAAGGATGAGATGAAGTTCAATCTTGTTTCTTTCTCCCAAACCAAATCTGTGGAGATATAGAGGATGGTGGCAAAAGTTGGCGATTTGTTGGTGTTTACGGGTGCCGAAAGAGGAGGACAAACACAAAACTTGGTTGTTAATTCGTCATCTTTATGAAGAATCCGAACTTCCGATTCTTTTTGGTGGTGATTTTAATGAGATACTTTGTTCTAGTGAGAAAGAAGGGGGTGCTGATAGAGCTCGGCCGGAGATGCTCTCGTTTAGGGAGACTATGGATGAGCTTTCCCTTTGTGACTTAGGCTACTCGGGTCCGTGGTATACATGGGAACGCGGTGTCTCCGCTGCTACAAGGATCCGAGAGAGACTTGACAGGATTGTGGTTTCCTCCTCTTGGCACGAAATGTTCCCGGATATTGTTGTTGAAAAATTGTTGCGGCATAAATCCGATCATTCTCCCATTATTACTCGCTCAACAAGATAAAAAGAGAGGGAAAAGAAGCAAGGGATTCAGGTTTGAAATCAACTTGCTACTGGATGTTCTTGTGAAGATTTTGTTCGAAGCTCGTGGGAAGCTTCTACTGGTGGTCAAATTTTTTACCGCTTGGAAATGCTGGGGAATGACTTAGTTGGGTGGAGTAAAGATAATTTTGGGAAGTTGGGGAGAAGATTTCCAAGTTTGAGAAGAAACTTTTAGAAGCTAAAAAAAAAACCCATTTCAGATGACAATTGTAACGAATGTGTTGAACTTGAAAAAACACTTGATGATCTTCATGAGAAGCAAGAGGCCTATTGGTACTTGAGATCTCAGGTTTCTGAGGTTCGTGATGGGGACCGAAACACAAAATATTTTCACCATAAGGCTTCTCAGAGACGGAAAAGGAACTATGTTGCAGGCTTATATGACAGTTCTGGCATCTGGCAAGAAGACGGGGAGCATATTAAAAACATTTTTGGTGAGTATTTTAGTGGAATTTTTACTTTGTCTCGTCCATCTGAGGCAAGTTTCCAGGAAGTCTTGCGCCACATTAGCCTTGTCGTGACTGATGATTGCAATGAGCACCTGCTTCGGCCCTTCTCTAAAGAGGAGATTTTTGCTGCTCTTCAACAAATGCACCCTTGCAAAGCGCCGGGTCCTGACGGTATGCATGCTATTTTTTACCAGTGCTTCTGGCATATAGTTGGGGATGATGTGGTGAGTTTTGTTTGTAGCATTTTGCATGGGATTAATTCCCCTAATTGTATTAATCACACAAATTTAGCTTTGATCCCTAAAGTTAAAGATCCCACTGTTGCTGCTGAATTTCGCCCTATTGCTCTCTGTAATGTGCTTTATAAATTGATCTCTAAATCGATTGTTATGAGATTAAAAAATTTTCTCCCTGCTATTGTTTCGAAAAATCACAGTGCTTTTGTTCCGGGGCGTCTCATTACTAACAATGCTCTTATCGCCATGGAAGTTTTTCACTCTATGAAGTACCGGAATCGTAGCCGTCGAGGTATTGCGGCAATGAAACTTGATATGAGCAAAGCCTTTGACAGGGTAGAATGGGGTTTTCTCCGGAAACTTCTGTTAACTATGGGTTTTGATGGGCGCTGGGTGAACCTAATCATGAGCTGTGTCACTTCTGTTTCTTATTCCTTCATTGTTAATGGAGGAGTGTGTGGTTCTGTTACTCCCGCTCGAGGTCTCAAACAAGGTGATCCCCTTTCTCCGTATTTATTTATTTTGATTGCCGATGCTTTCTCAAAAATGATACGAGCAAGGTTCGGGGAGAACCTAATTCATGGTGCTAAAGCTAGCCGCAAAGGGTCCCGAGATCTCCCACCTTCTTTTGCGGGCGACGCCTCCTCTGTTCATTAGAGCTACCCGTCAGAATGCACTATTATAGTTGATATTCTCAACCAGTATGAAGCAACATCCGGTCAGAAAATTAATTATGAAAAATTGGAAGTTTCTTTTAGCAGGGGGGTCACTGTTGATCAAAAAGAGGAGTTAATGGAGATTTTACAGATGCGGCAAGTTGAGAAACATGATAAATACCTTGGTATCCCTTCTATTGCAGGGAGGTCAAAGAACTCCATCTTTGATGCTCTCTTGGATAGACTTTGGAAGAAACTCCAGGGTTGGAAAGAGAAATTGCTTTCAAGGGCGGGCAAATAAGTTCTCCTCAAATCTGTTATTCAGGCCATTCCTACAAACCTCATGGGTGTGTACAAACATCCTGTTTCGGTGATTCAAAAAATTCATGCAGCTATGGCACGTTTCTGGTGGGGAAGCTCGGTTTCTCAACGGAAAATGCATTGGAAGAGCTGGGATTCTTTGTGTAATTTGAAGTGTTTGGGAGGCTTAGTATTTAAAGATCTTTCTGTCTTTAATGATGCTTTACTGGTTCGTCAGGCTTGGCGTCTCATGCACGAGCCAAACTCTCTTTTTGGGTGAGTTATGAAGGCAAAGTACTATCCAATGAGTAATTTTCTTGAAGCACCTCTTGGAGTTGCCTGTAGTTATTCTTGGAAAAGCATTTGGAGTTCGAAAGCTCTTCTAAAGGAGGGGAGTATTTGGAGGATTGGTAATGGTTTGAGTGTGAACATCTGGGATGATCCGTTGGTGGGAGATGATGATGGCTGGTTCATTTCTAGTGCTCGTGTCGATGGCTTAACCCATGTAAGTGATTTATTTCATTCACATTCGAGGGAGTGGAATAGTCATTTGGTTGAGACCCATTTCAATGAGAGAGATGTTCGGTGTATTCATGCGATTCCCTTGAGTGATGGCTATGGTGATGATGAGATGACTTGGGCTTTGACCAAAAATGGATGCTATTCGGTCAAAACAGCCTATATGTTAGGCAAAGGTTGCAACCTCGATCTTTTTCACAAAGCTTGGGTGGACATTTGGGGTTTGGAAACTAGCCCGAAAGTCCGCCATTTTTTATGGCGTCGTTGTACTCAAACTCTCCCCACTAGTTAGCTGCTTCATCATAGGCATTTGATTGATGACTCACTGTGTCCTTGGGGCTGTGGTTTCAGGGAGACTGCTGCTCATGCTCTCTTCGAGTGTCCTCGCGTGGCAGATCTGTGGTGTGACAGTGGATGTGGGGTGATGTGCGTGGTTGACCAGGGCTCTTCAATGTGTGATATGATTGATAAGTGGAGCAAACTTGACAAAGAAGGTTGTGATGAAAGGTGTGGTCTTGGCATGGTGTATATGGGGTGAGAGAAACCAAATGGTATTTCAAGGCAAATGGTCACCTCACCATGTTCTTCTAGCTCGCATGAATCGTTATGTTGATGAGATTGGTTCCTATGCTACCCGCATTTACTCGAGCAAAGTCTCCCTGCCAGCTGCCAGTCCAAACAAGTGGTGTGCACCACCCCCTGGAATGGTAAAAATCAATGCCGACACTTCACTTGAGGTTGAAGGTTGGGTGGGTGTTGGTGTTGTAGCGCGAAATTCAGATGGAAAAGTTCTTTTGGCGGCTTCTCGGCGCATAAAGGCTTATTGGTCTCCTGAGATTACTGAAGCTAAGGCTCTTGCCATGGCAAGTGAGATTGGGGAAACATTTTGGCTTTAAAGAAGTCATCCTTGAGTCGGATTGTCAAGTTGTCATAAACCGCCCGTCGAAGAAAGCTATTTTTCTTTCAGATCTTGATTCTATTCTCTATGAGATTATCTCTTCTAGTGTTTGTTTTTCTTCTATTAGTTGGTCCCATGTTAAGAGGGATGGAAACTTTGTGGCGCATCATTTAGCTAAGTTAGTTCCCTTTGGTGTTGAACAAATTTGGGAAAACCACGCTCCTATGGAAGTGGCACCCTATGTACTTATGGACAATTTGTCTATTGATTATTGCTAGTTTGCTTTTCCCCTCAAAAAAAAAAAAAGGTGTAACTGTTACATCATAAATTATGGTGTAACAACCCATAAATCATCGTTTCTTTTATTAAAAAAAAAAAAAACTCAAATGACATGGAATAGATGACAAAATGACGTCATATTCACGTTGTTATTTGCGTAGTCCATATTATTTTTGTTGGGGTCTGTGTCATTATATACGTGTGAGGTTTTGTTACACAATAAGTTATGGTGTAACATGTTACACCCAAGACTTACTCATTTGTTTATTAGTTGTGTGTGTCTGATTGAAACTCACGTCATTAACACTCGACCAGATCATGATCTTATCATATCGCATTCATGAATCATGATATTCACTTGGTCACTGGCTAGTAGAATAAATAGAATTGTTGCGGTTGTTTTGCTTATTTGCTCATTTGAAACTCTCCGTTTTAGTACATTTTGTTTATTTGGATGATTTCAAATGAGTAATGAGCAGAAAAATAGCCTTGGGTATACCATGCTCACGGTACATCCAGGTGTATGATAAAAATTTTGTTATTAGGGTGCCATAAAAGTTGGGACAGCTAATAGGGAAAATTAATAAACCACAATGTCGTTGCGACTATTGCCAAAAGTCGCAGCAAAAAGAAAAAAAGTGTTTACATGGCTTATTCTTGTATCTATATTGTGTTCGAATCAGAATCGATGTTGAGTCCAAAAAGTCGAATCCGATTGTAATTGGTTTCAGTTTTGGTTCTCAATTTTTCGAACTTTATATTTTGATAATGAAAAAATAAATAGTAATGAGACTTTTATTTTTCCCTACCTTTGTCTTTGGAGAAAAATAATGTACAAAAAAATGGCAAGTTCACTCGATACCGTGAATTGGAACCGGTTTTCATTAGGTCCAGCTCCGCTCCCGATTCCTCGAGCGTAGTTAAAGCAACTTTAGATTTCGATTCCAAAATTTAGAAACCAATTCTAAGTTCTAACAGGGTTTGAGCCTTACTCTACCTGTATTTTTCTTTAATGAAAAGGTGGATAAACGAGATATCGAGTCAAAAAGAAAATATAAGAAATCAAAATATATATAAAGGAGGAACTTTTCGGGAGCATAGGGAGCTCATCAAGATTTCGAGATCATATAGCGCACCACGTAGGATTGCCATGTCATCACTTTTTATTTTTATTTTTTTACAAAAATAGAGTTATGCATAGATGTAAATACATATAGGAGTTTTGGATAAGCATAAATTAGAGTTTGTTTTGAATAAACAACCTAAATTATTATATTATGTAAATTGTATATAACTTTTGATACGTAGTTCGGAATATTATAATTTTCGGACCATTGGAGAGTGCTCGAAATATGCTTCGAAATAAGATCCTTTTACAATATAGTTCTAAAACTTATGAAATAGAGTGTGCCACGTAGGATTGTCATGCCATTAATTTTAATTTTAAATCTTTTAAAAAATAGAGTTCTACATAGATTTAAATACATAAAAGGAGCTTTTGGATAGGGGGAAATTAGATTTTTGTTTTGAATAAACAACCAAAATTATTATATTATGTAAATTGAATACAACTTTTGCTACATAATTCAAAACATTATATTTTTGTACCATTGGAGAGTGCTTGAAATATGCTTCAAAATAAGATCCATTTACAATATAGTTTTACAACTCATGAAAATATATTTAATTAGATGAATTGTAACGCATTATTTAGTATTTCTTTTAGATAATTATAATAGCTACTATATGTGATTTTTTTTACAGGTACTATATGTGATTATAGCATTTGATCATAGGTCCAATTCAAAACCTCAGCCTTACTCAACTGAACCAAAACAATTTAGTATTGCAACAAAATTCATTAAGAAAACTTTGTTGTTACACCAAAAATGAAAATTTATAGTGATAAAATTACATATATATTAGAGTTTTGGATGATGAAAAAATTAGAGTTTGATTTTAAAAAGCAACCTTAGAATATTATAGAGAGCTCCACCTAAGCATGTCATGTCTTTCTTTTTAAGTTTTTTAAAAAAAGCATTCAACATAGATATACATACATATAAGGTGTTTTGGATAAGTGAAGATTAGAGTACGATTTTGAATAAACAACCTAAATTAATATACTATGTAAATTAAATAACTTTTGCTACATAATTCGCAATATTATTATAATTTTTTTCCATCGGTGAGTGCTCGAAATATTCTTCGAAATGATGTCCATATACAATATAGTTTTACAACTTATGAAAATATATTAATTTAGATGAACATTAATGTATTATTTATTCTTTCTTCTAAATACATATAAAAGTAACTAGAAAAATAGCGTATTATATGTGATAATAGCAATTATGTCTTTCAAAATCATACCTTTAAAAATTGAGTTATATAAAGATAAAAAAAAATACATATCTATAGTTTTGTATAGTGAAAAGTTAAAGTTTGATTTTGACTAAACAACCTAAAAATATTATACAATAAAATTTGTATAATTTTTGCTACATAATTCAAAAAATCAAAATTACATCATTGAAACTTGCATACAACTATAAAATAAAAAATTTAAAGGAAATGTTTTATTTTTAACCTATGCATTGGATAATATAAGAAGAGTATGAATTTAATCAATAAAATAAGAGGTACTACATTATTATGGTAAGAATAGAAGTTTTAGAATTACTAAGAGAAAATGGAGTTTGATTCCATCAAAATTATCTGAAAATAAAAAATAAAATTGGGTATGTAACTTTTGCTACATATACACAATTTTATTATAATTGAACTGAGCTTGAGATTTGCATCAAAACAATAATAATTAATTATCAATATAATTATATTACTATAATTAATACAATCATGATCAGATGTCTCTCAATAAGTATCTAATTCATTATATTTATTATCGCAAAGCAATAAAAAAATAGCCGTACATCGCACGGGCTTCAAAATCTAGTTATAATATAAGAGAAATTGGTGGGAGATGCCAAAAGAAAATTAAAAACTTGACATGAATGACAGAGGCTGGATTGCAAAGGTACTTCCTTTATAAGAAGTTGATAGTAGGAACTAGGAAGTAGGAAATACTGATGACTTTTAAGGATTGGATGGCTTTTAAAAGGTCTTGTGATGAGAGACATTTATGTCACTCATAGGATAGTAATTTGTGCTTAATTAGAGTCATTTTAGTTTAATTTTCATAAGTATTCTTCTAATTTTATTTCCTTTTTAGTTATTATTGTTTTCTTTATTTATTTTCATTTTATTATTTTATATGTATAGTTTCTCCCCTTGTGTTTGGTTTTTTATGTAGGTAAGCTTTTTGGAGCTACGCGTTCGAGTTTCAAAGTTAGAGGGGTGGCTTGATTTAGTGCTATAATATAGAGCTTATCCTACACCACACTTCCCACCTATCCATACAACACATCAAGCATAGAGTGGAGCAATTTTGCCAAAATAAGAGCTTTATTTTGGAAGGATTTGTGCACAAGGGTCATATTAAAACGGTAATAACTTTCATCACAAACAATATTTTTCAGTGATTCAAGTTGGAGATGAAAGTTTAGCTCGATAGCTTTCCAACGAGTGGTCACAATCCTGATTCCGATGAAAAATGAAAGAGATATGGCTCTTTGAAGTCAGGCGCGTCTGCTGGACCGCCCGAGCTATGCCCAGCCCGCCCGGGCTCCACAGCCCGCCCGAGCATGTACCATGCCCGCCCGGGTTGATGAAGAGTGGAGCTTCTGCCTCGACGAAGAAGGATAGCATGCCCGACCGGTGGATCAGCATGGGCCCGACCACACTGCACCGTCCGGGCCTTGACCCAGCCCGCCCGGGGTGCCTTGGTCAGCCCGCCCGGGCCATGTGGAGCTCGCCCGGGCTGCTGTTATTCGCATGTTTTTTCTTCGGCCCATTTTGTTTACGACGATGTAATTAAGGGGGAGTATAAATACCCCCCTTAGCCCATTTTGAGCAGGCAAGTTTTATTTTATTCACCACTTTTAGGTTTAGAATATTTTTAGGGCTTTAGGGAGGATTAGCCTCCATAGCTTAGTTTAGGGGAAAAGTGAAAAAACTCAAAGAGAGATTGAAGATTTGGAGATTCAAGGGTGACAATTTGTATTTAAAGATTCAACAATTTATCTATGAGCATTTCTTACTCTCTCTCTCTCTCTCCTTTTATTGCTTTATTTTAATTGTTTTCATTGTTTAATCTTCATGTTTAATAGTTAATCTAGATTAAAGTTTTCATCTTTTCCTAATTTCTTCTTGTTTGTTCACTAGATTTTGTTTTGTTTTTGCTTTAAAGTCTTGATATTTGATTTTTGCTATTTTTCGATTTGTGATTTATTGCTAGTTTTTCCATGTTTAGGATGTTTGGTAGTATAATGGGTAGTGAGTAGTTCATTAACTAGGATTGGGAGTAGCCCAATCATTGTTTGCATCCTATTTTCATGAGTAGATTGAGTTTATTGGGTTAGTTATGTTTGGGATTATTTGTGCAATTTCAATCATTGATGTTGATTGGTGACTTAGTTGATGTGAGCTTCATCACCTTTTGATCCTTTTGTTGTCCATTTAATGGTTTACTTTTATGTGGTTGACCTTCATGATTGATTGATTAGTTGATATACATCACTTGTTGATTGTTATTAACTTGGGTTTGATTTCAATTCCTAACTTGGCCTAGTTAGGTGATAACACTTCGAAATATAGGTTTTGTTGCCGTAATTAGAACTCTAAACTCCCTAACAACGATTTTAGAGGTGTTTAGGTTTGTTTGTTCCCTTTGCATATCCCCAATACATGTCAATCCCAATATCTCTACTCGGTTGTTGGATGTGAACTATGATTGTGGTGTTTTCCCATTCCTAGTGATTTTCCTAATTTGATTTCAATAGTTTATACCCTTAGTTTAACCTAAACTTGACGATTTTTTCGGTCTAGCTTATTGTTAAATTAACACATATTGGTGCTCCTTAGTCCTTGTGGAAGAATGACCCTTGCTTGTCACTTTACTTAGTTTAGTGGTCTAATTAGGTTTTGTTTGACTTTAGGAGACTAGTAACGACCTAGTTTTCCCTATGTCAAAATGTCGCCGTTGCCGGGGACTTCGGCTTATATTGATTTGTGTTGATTAGATGAGTCTAGGCTATTTGTGAATATTCTTTGTTTTTCTTTGATTTTTTTTTTCTTCTTTTCTTATTCTTACTAAAAAAAATGGCAGTATATAAATAAGTAACCCTTTATATATAACCCTTTCAATTTAAATAAGTAACCCTATAAATTATAAAATAACCCCTAGCTAGTATACTAATAAGTAACCTCAACATCAGACATAAGTAATCCCAACAATTATAAGTAACACTACTATATTAATGAGTAACCCCAATAATTACAAGTAACCTCTGGTATGTTAATTAGTAACCTCAAAATACAATAATTAACTTTATATATGAATTGACTGCACCGTTAATTAGCGGCTGGCTACATATAAGACACGGTTAAACTTTTTTAATTCATGAATCATGAGCATGACTAATCTCGGTTTTTAGTTATCTTCTCGGCAATGTTGTTGTCTATATGGTGATTTTGTGTAAACTGACCAATTAGAGTGCTGTCATTTCTTGGCAAATACGAAAGTGCTGCCATTTCTTAGCTACCTGCACGCACATTCCAGAATTGGACCTCTTGAAAATAGTTGAAATGTTAAAGCGAATGTGTCTTGATCCTCTGACTGCACAAAAGTTGTTGAAACACCGATTCTCTGAATAATTGAAGAGTAAATAAGATGCTAAGCACCGTGTTGAATCGTACAAGTCATGTGCAAAGATTATGCGTATCGCAATTTGCATCAAATATAATGTCGAACTCTTTTTTTTGGTTAGAAAGAGAACACTCTTTTTTTTTTTTTTTGTTAAGATAGTAATATAAAGCAATAATAAATGTTACGGCCTAGGGCCCATTACAATCCGAAACTGAAATGTTTAGTACATAACTAGGTGGGTTGGGAAAGCTCCTAGCTACATTCATATTAACATTAGCCTTCTTACACAACTTAGCCAAACCATCAACATTCAACAATGCTATTATGCCTCCTTGGTACATGCTTTAGCTGGCCTGGACATCTTCAAAGGCTTCCATGAGGTCCCTGCAATCCAATCACATAGAAGAGTAGGCACTAGTGAACACACATTGGTTAGTTAGAAAAGATATAGCATTTAGACAGTCGGATCGGAGTATATGAGGAGTTTTCCAAAACCATTTGATGCACCCTGAATTAGAGCTTCCCTGATTCTGAATAGCTCTAGCGCTAGAGGGTTAGCGGCCATGACAATAATTTATATGTTGGTAATGAGAGTCTCTTGCCAATACTCATGGTGTATTATTGACAAACATGTGTTTTTTAACGTTTGTATAAAAAAACTCTTATATAAAAGAGAGAAGTGTTTCATTTATTCTAAAAGGAATGAAATATATTTTTCTATTACCACTGAACACCACCTTTAAATTATTACTACATCAGCTCTTATTTGATTTACACGGTTTGCTTTTCACTAGAACCAAGGAAAAAGTGAAAAAGTAGGAGAAAGAGGAGAGGAATTCTGAAAAGTGGGGAGTAAGAAGTACAAAAATTAAATAAAAAAAATAGAGGAGAGCGGAAAACGGGGTAGGTGGGGGTTTTAAGTGGATCAATTTATTTGGTGAGCGACCACATGGGGGACGGGGAATAATGATTGGGCATTTTACCTTATATAGATAAGATAAGAGTGTAACCATTAAAAAGGAACGACTCGAAAAGGAAAGTGTGTAGATTAAAAAGGAACGGAGGTAGTATTAGAGATAATGAAAGATTACAAGGAAAAGGAAGTATCCAAGGACCCATACAGATTGCCAAAAACGTTACATGTGACTTTTTCAGAACAATTTATTTAAAATATTTTATAACAACCATTAATAATTCTATACTAAACGAGCCTTTAAGAATATAAATTACAAAACCCTTAAATGTATTTTCAGACCAAGAAAAACTTAGCATTTATTAATATCAAATGAATACGAATTTACCATAAAATTTTATTTATACTACTTTGAAGAATGAACTTATTTCGATTATTAGTCTCTTCAAACAAACCATTTATTTATTCCAAATTAATATGAATTTGCCATAAATTTTCAAATTTTTTTTTTGAAGAGAAAACAAGCCAGATATATTAAATAAGATCAAGTCCCGCCAAAGTTTGAATACTTTGTGGGAACGAGTGAGTACATATATAGTCAGACCCAACCACTGCATCCCACCTAGCTACATAATGGGCTATTGTGTTCCCTGCTCGTTTAACATGAAAACATTGAAAAGAAGAGAAAAAAGAGCTAATCTCAATGATATCATCGAACAAGAGAAAAATAGGAGCTGCACCAATTTGTCGGTTTCGTATAGCTTGCACCACACTTAGAGCATCAGATTCCAACACCACCTTCTCAAAACCCATTCGACGAGCCACTTCCACCCCAAAATGAGCTGCCCCAGCCTCGGCGAGCGCAGGACTCCAGTTTGCTGCTATTTATACAACTCTATTTGAAAACTGAGTCATGATTAGGCTATATTTTCAAACCAATCATTTACTATACCAAATGAATACAAATTTGGCATAATTATTTAATGGTAATTTGTCGAACAATGAACCTCTTGTTCCTATCAATAAGATTTAATGTGTTTTAAAATTATAACTAGTTGTTGACCCGGGCGATGCCTCGAGGTTAATCTATATTATATTATGCATTGCATTTTAGTTATTCAAGATGGTTAATGTCGTTCTTTTTTTTGCTTTTTCTTTAAAGAATGTAACCGATTAATGAGAGTTTGTTGTTTAGGAGTGTTCATAACAGGTTACCTAGTTATTCGGGTACCCAAATATGTGGGTGTACCAGAATATGTGGGTACCCGCATTTGCGAGTAGCTAAGAAAAGCAACCCATGACTCGACTATGAACAACCGGGTGCTCGCAAAAGTGTCATAGCTTTTTTTATGGAAAATAAATTATTAGAAGAGCTACAGAAGAAGCTACTACTATGAGTGTCAAATTAATGTCGATCCATGTTGATTACAGTATTTTGGGGTACTACCATGAGTGCCAACTGTCAATCGCATGCCAACTCTAATCATCATTTCTCAAAGGATCTACTACCAATCAACCATAACGTAAATATTCTCACTTGCAGATTGCATCACAATTAATTTTTCCATTAACATGTTGATTCATCAAATCCTTTTTTTTTAAATGTTGAATTGTTGATTCATCTAATCCAACTTCTCCTATAAAATGTTGATTATTCTTATTATTTATCTTTCATTTCCCCTCTGAAAGTCACAAGCACAACAATGTGGTATCGGGTAGCTAATAAGCTAACTTAATATATTTTCACAATTGTTTATTGTAAGAAGAGATTAATGTAACTGTGAAAAATGAAAGAGAAAAATATTATATAACGATATATTTATCCGAGATACACGTTTAACTTAAAAGCAAGCTCATTAATCAACTCGATTTTTGCATCTTTTTTTTGGGCCGGTTACCCGACCCAAAAAATAAAATTTCATATTTATTACCTGTTTTTGGGTAGACAGATTAACATGATGGGTCAAAACATATCGGGTCTCATGAACACCCTTGGTGTAGTTACAATTTGGTTCTTAAAGCAGAAGCATTGTAGTTTATAGCTATAAATTATGAAATATTAGGCTATAAAATTTCCAGATATGTCAATCATATACTTTTTTTTTGAAATTCAAATAGTATATTGTCTATAAATAATTTTTTTCCCCCACAAAGACGAATATGATATTGTAGATTAGTTGGTTAATGCATTTGCATTTCAAATGGGAGGTCTTGTGTTTAGCCTTAAACACTATATTTTTATATTTAATTTGTGTCATTTGATTAGAGAGGGGAGTACATGTGACAAGCATGACAAGTCATATTTACTTTGCATCATTTGTTTGGGGGAGGGAGGGAATACATGTGACATCATGGGTATGCAACACCTAAATGGGGAAGGGAAGATTAACAGTTGTACTTCTTACTTCTATGAGAATGTTCGGTTTGATTAGTCATCCGAGTGTGTATTTGATGGTTGGTCTGGATCTTTTGATGGGTATGGAGCAAGCAAATGAAGGAGGGACTATTAGCGGTAGTAGTGTGCACTTTTGCTCCAACAATGTTGGCGGGCCACATAAGCTACCAAGTATTACGGGCCGTAACTTTTGAGATAATTGGATGTAATGGTGGGTATCCTCAATAATTGTGTGGTATATTGTGAGATGTAAGTTACCATATCTTTAAATGCTTTTCTTAGATGTATGTTATAGTATTTTTTCTCCCCATAAAAACCAAAAAGAGATGGTAGATTAGTGGGTTAGTGTGTTCGTATTTCAAATGAGAGGTTGCGTGTTCGAGTCTTCATACATACATTTTTGTTAATTACTTTGTATTATTTATTTCGAGGGGGAGAGTACATGTGGCGTAGGCATTTGTTTGCTTTTGGGTTTTAGATATATATATAGATATAGATAGGAAGTTGTGGGTGATAATAACTGTTTAAACCAATACAAAATAGTGGTTATAAACATTGACCATATTTTATAATTCATGTATAACTTAAACTACAATCTTGTTAAATCTTATAATTTATAAGATTTTCAAGATATAGCTACATTTATTTATTCAATGGGTAAATTATCCACTCCTAATAAACAATTTTAAAAATAATTATCTATACTAATATATTAAAAGGCGTTCCTAAGCAAGGAACGATGCCACGTGGCGCCTTCGCACTGAGTATTTTATGGTATGTAATCCACATACACTAAAAAAATAGAAAATGCATTATGTAAGATTCGATCCCGATATCACAAGCATATATACTAATGTCTTAACCACTAAACCAAGTGATACTTAATGTTATTATTTCAAAGTAAAATATTAATAAATGAAATATATAATTACCCGGGGCGTAGCCCGGGCTTAAAAACTAGTTAATAATAAAAAAAATGTGCCGGCCATGTCGCGGGCTAGGAAGTAGGAAACAAATAAAAAATGAAACTATTTGAGGGAGGGAAGAAGTAACACACGAATTCCCGCATACAAGAATGATGTTATAAATAGGAACATACAATTTCAGTTCTCCACAAAACACACAATAACTTTACTCTAAACCTTCTTCGTGTCACTTCCCCCTTTCTTTTTTCTACCCACCAATCAAGAAAATATCCCCAACAATCGTCGTAAATCCCAACTGATCACCATAAATGGCGCCTGTATTGCCCGTATACAGCTTAGAACCAAAAACAATCCTCCCTGAAGAAGAGCAAGAGCAGCAATCTGATCATTCCGATCACCTCTTGTATGTCCGAGTTCGACTCGCAACCGATGAATCAGATGTTCCCTTCATTCATGGACTCATCCATAAAATGGCAGCATTCTATCATCTCAGTGACGAATGTGAAGCAACAAAGCCTGCTCTCTCCACTACCCTTTTCAACTCCAAAACTCCTTTCGAACCCTTCAAAACTGTCACTGTCTTCCTCGTTGAAGTTTCCTCTACTCCTTTTTCTCCCAATCATCCCTCAACTCAACATTTCAACCATATCGAAACCACCCTACACCTTCCTCACCCCATCAATGATCCAGAAATGCCGCTTTTTCGCACCGAAGAAGGAACAATCATTGCAGGTTTTGTGATCTTCTTCCCTAGCTACTCCACATTTTTGTCGAAACCCGGGTTTCATGTGGAGGATTTGTTCGTGAGGGAAGGCTATCGGGGTAAAGGTTTTGGAGGAATGCTGATGAAGGCGGTTGCTAGTCAAGCTGTGAAGATGGGGTATGCTAGAATGGAGTGGACTGTAACAACTTGGAATGTGGCTTCTCATACGTTTTATGAGAAATTGGGAGCTCATATTTTGCAGGATTGGCGGATTTTTAGACTTGCTGATGATGCCCTCTTATCTTATGGTCGATCAGTTTAAGTAATCAGTAATGGGATTGAAAGTTACGTAAGTATAAGAGCATGGGACAAGTATTTCAAGGTCATCTATCGAATTTGTGTTTCTATTCAATAATGCTATTTATGTCGTTGTTCATCAATACTACTCCACCTTATGTGTGTATTGATAATTTTATGTTGAAGTCATCACATGCAAAGTTCTACGCAAGGTTGCTTATTATTGCCTAAAGTAATAAAAGTTCCCATGGCTCTTTGTGATTTTGGTTTTCCTTATTATACGCACTATATATACAGAGTACAGATGTATATAGTGACTTACTGGTGCAGGGATAATCTATCTCTTTAAACTACATAATCCTTGGCCTAGTTGGTTGAAGGTTTCCTTCTAGTATCCTTGTGATAAAGATTCGATTCTTAACCCTTATAAATTAGGATTTCCAAATTCCCCCCACTTGTGCATGAGATATTCATCTTACATAAGTGATATATTAAAATAATAAAAAAATTAATGGACCCGGTTCACAATAACTGCACCGCGTATCGTATTATATAGTCAGTTTTATGTAAAATAGTCAGTTTCTATTTGACGTAGTCAGTTTTAATTGTATGATATAATGGAGTTTCTTTTGTATAGTCAGTTTTTATATGATATAGTCAGTTTTCTAATATAGTCCGTTTTCGTATGATATAATCGGTTTTCTCTGATATAGTCAGTTTATGTGTGATATAGTCAGTTTTGGGTTCACAAAAAAATATTTTGAACCTGATCCACCCAAGACGAATTGCATATTCAAATGTTATATTAGTTGGTTCAAAATAAATTTTAAATGGTCAATTTATGAAAGATGATATTACAAATTTTTACTTTCATTGATAAAATGATCTCAAATATCAAATTTAAACTGTGGTTGAGTAACTCCAAACCTGACAATAATGTCAAAGCATACCCTTGGACTGCTACCTCTTATACTCACTACGTTTTTATTGATGTTCCTAGTTCCACTTGCACATTTACCAATGCACAATATTAATTCTTCATCAATTAATTTACCTCTAATTTTGGCACTATTCATAAGTAAGGAAAATCCTCCAATTTTTTTCCAATATATAAGAAAAAATATAGTCATGTGGGGTCTTGTTTGATTCATCTCATTGTATACATTACGAAAATCAAACTTCTATAATTTTTACTATTATGTAGTTAAAATTATTAATGATACAAAATGTGCATTGACAAACTTGAAACGGAGAAATAGAAGTCTACTTAGGGACGGAGAGAGTACTCATTAAGAGAAAACAAATAAGACTTCACATGACTATGTTTTTTCTTATATATTCGGAAAATTTAGTAGAATTTATGTAATTCTAAATAGAGTAAAGATTCCAAATAGGAACATCAATGAGGAACGGAGAAAAGTAGTTTAAATTCAACTCAATATTGGTAGCTGGGGAATCTACACCTGATGAAGAAACCTATCATTTTTAGGGTTGGTAACTTTCGATAATGGCTTGAAATTGAAAATTGAATCCAAAATCCAGAGATTTTGGGGCTTGGTTTATGAATAAAATATCTCAATTCAATAGTATTTCTGGGTTTTTTTTACACTTGTTCTATATTAACTTTTGATACTATTCACATTTTTTGAAGGAATCTAGAAAATGTCCCATACAAACTGTTGTAAATCCTACGTGATACTCGCTCTGTTTTTTTATCATTCTCACTTTCCTGTGCGCGTCTCCCAATGCACATCTTTGATTTAAATATCTTCCATTATATATTAGTAAAAATTATAACGATTGAATATTAATAAAGTGTACTAATTGAGACGAATCAAACAAGACCCCACATGACAATATTTTTTCTTATAAATTGAAAAAAAATTAGAAGATTCTCTCTAGGTATGAATAGTATCAAGATTCCAAGTGAGAAGGATAAAAAAAACAGAGGGAGTACAAAACAAATATATTTAAACTAATTAAATAAATTTCGATTTTTTTTTTTATTAATTACTAAACCCCCTATTTTTTCCAGGGCTCTCAAATAGAGATGGCCACTGGTGCGGGCTGGGTGGGCTGGTCCGCGGGCCCTAGTGGGCCGGGCTGAGATTTCACGGCCCGGGGCCAGACCGACCGTGAAATTCACGGTTTGGGCGGGGCCGGTCCCCGGGCCGAAAAAAACTTGGCCCACACCGTGCATTACCGGTTTTCACGGTTCGAACGCACGGTTTTGGCGGTTCGTGGGCTCGTTGGTTGGCGGGCCGGCATGATAATTTTTTTTTCAGAATTATTCAATCATTAGAATCATTTATTATTGTTACATAAAACCTTTAAAATTAAATAAAATATATACAATTATTAATATTAATGAATAATTTCATTATTTTTGAATTTGATTGAATTATAATATATGAAATTTGATTAAAATATATACAATTTAATTAAAATATACACAATTTGGTTGAATAATTACTTGGGCTGGGCTGGACCGATTTCGTGGACCGGGCTGGGCGGTTTTAGTAGCGGGCTTTCGTGGGTTGGGCTCAAAAAATTTGGCCCACGGCCCACCCACCAATTTCACGGTTCGAGTTGGGCTGGACCGGGCTTTTCGTGGGCTCAGCCCACACGGCCCAAGAGGCGGGCTGGGCTGGATGGGCTGGATTGACCCGCACTGTTGGTCATCTCTACTCTCAAAGGGTTGTACTTTCACGTGGTGTAACAATTGTACCAGAAACTTGTTGATGGTATTCCACTTTGACAATTATTTATGATAAAATTTCGTAAAAAAGCATACCTTGTTCATAATTGGTTTTTCATACTATGTTTATAAACAATTATGAGCTTGGGTAGAAGAAGGAAACAACAACAATGAAGAAGCAATTAAAGTGTTTGCTCAAACTCCTATTCAGACTGAAGCTCTGGTTGTCTATCACTGCATAAGAAGTTGGAAGGAGAACCAGAATGATGGCCATTAAAACGGACTGTAGGGAGATCATCGTGGCATTGAAGATGGAAGGAAAGCTGCTAAGGAAATTAGACACGTCGTAGAGTATATTCATCAATTGGCAACTGATATGTGTGTTCATGTTAAAAGAAACGAGGTCTCTAAAGCTCACGCACTAGCCAATAAGGCAAGGAAAGAGTAATAGAGCCTCTATATGTTTTCTCATTGTTAAAAAAAAAAAAGGAGTCATGTTCCTTTTTTGTTACGGTTTTATTTTAGTACCGCAAGTGAACAATTTCGTAGCACATATGAGTTGAGCTTGAAGTCTAGTCTAGTATGTTTTTTTAAACTTTCTTTTATTATATATCATGTATATCTAATATGATATAAGAAAGTTACATTTTTATCGTTGGTCATTAACTGTTATTAATTTAGCTTTTAGTCACTCAAAACCCATTGATTTCGAGTCAAGCTAGTTTACAATGCCCGCTCAATTTCCACATTTCTTCTACTAAATTCCAACTTCAATTTGGCTCCAATTTGCACTCAAAGGATATCAATAACGATCCTTGTGCAATGTGACTTCCTTCTAAGTGCTCCTAATGCTCAAAATTGTCAAATAATACTCCAAGTCTCCAATTATTTTCTCAATACATGCATGACATTCATCAAATTAAATATACCGAAAACACACAAAAGGACTAATATATCACAACTTAAATAATTATATGCAATTATGAACTAGAATAATGCTCTTAAAATGCAACCTAAATGCACATGATTCATAATTTTTCTAAAACTTTCATAGTGCTGTTGGGAGCACCTAAAACTAGATATTCCATCTCATATTCTTTGCACATTTCGGTATGATTTTTTTATATATATACTTCTTCCGTTTCGTTTTAGCTAGATGCAATAAAGGAATATTTTATATCTTACAAAAAATACCTCTTTGTTGCATTAGTACGAAACGGAGGAAGTATGAGACATGTGCGAAAAAACATCCTTAAAAGCATATAATTTTTTAGGCTTTTAGCCTATATACTCCCGAAAACACTTAAGAATTTGTAGTATTTCTCGAGGAGGAAAGGGACCAAGAAAAAGAATGAATAATAATAGGGTCAAATTGTGAAATAGTACCTTTTGTAGGACTCATTTTGTGAACTAGTACCTTAAGTTTTTTTTTGTCAATTAGTACCTTTAAGTACACAAATGTTTTATTTTCAGTACCTTTACTCCATTTTCCGGCCAAAATGGTCAACAATCCGATGTTGACTTCCAAATTTTGTGTGTTTTTTGGCTCCAACTAGAGCGTGCTCCCACTCTCCTCTTCTAACTCCCTTTTCCCCCCATTTTTGCACTCTTTAATTCATCTTCCATATTTACTTTCTCACCAACCTCAATTTAGTCTCAGTTAATTCTCTCTCTCCTCTCTGTCTCTTTCTTCTCTCCTCTCACATTCTCTGTCCTTTCTGTCTCTTTCTTCCTTTGCAACGCTGAGTCATCATATCTGTGTGGAAAGGTGCTGAATTTTGCCTTTGTGGACCACAATTCAGAGCGAATCTAATACTGTTATGCAAAGGTACCTTTTCCCCCCTTCTTTTTTTGCTCATTTTTCTGTAATTCCTTGTTTATTTAACTGGGATTAGTGTGTAGTTGAATAATTAAACAATGTAGTATAAAAAACTGAACTTGGTGTATTATCTTAATGCCCTAAATTGATGATGTGCAAATTTTGTATTTGATGTTTATTATCTTAATGCATTAATTAATTTATCACATAATGAGGACAAAATTGGAGTCTATTAAACAAAGACCTAATCTTGGTAGACCTGCTAACTTGAAAATTTGGTATGGGGTTTTTTTTATGGAAACTAAAAGGGGAAACAAACTGCTATATGATGGTGATGGGGTTTCAATATATATTAAGGAAAGGGAAGAGAACATTTGTTATCGGACAATGTCACATATCATAAGGACTGATTTGGGGTTCCCAAATGTGAGTGTCATTTGGTATAGGAGGAAGGGTTTAAGTCTAGAGAAAGGGCTTAAACAGTACAAGAATAATGCTTGCCTTGCTGAATTGTTGGATACAAGGGATCAAAATAATATGGTCACAATTTGGGTTGAACATTGGCCTGATGATGATGATGATGATGATAGTGGAGATGAGGATCAGGGGACTGGTGAGGAGAGTGATGAAAATGAGGAGCAGGGGAATGATGGAGATGGTGAGGAAGGAGATGAAAGTGATGATGATGACAGTGTTGAGGACCCAAATTATGTAGTAGACAGGAGGGATATGGACAGGGATGTTGCTGACACCTTGGGCCACCAAGAAGGATATAGTTTGGCCTTTGACATGGGCTTTGGTTGGGATGATAGTGGTATCCTAGTTGGAGATAATGGGCCAATTGCTGAACCCTCACAAAAAGCCCAAAAAAACCCTAGAAGACCTAAACTCCCAGTCAGAAGGAATGAAAAGGGTGGGGGAACCTCAAAGACTTCAAAAACACAACATCATACACAAGATCATGTTCTGTACACTGAGGAAATTGATGAGGACATACCAGGTCCAGATCTGTTCTCTGAAAATGTATCCCAGAGGATAAATTCAGAGAATCAAAGGCATGATTAGGGGTGATAATGAGCCTGACAAGCTCGCGAGCAGCTCGGGCTCGGCTCGGTCAAAGCTCGGCTCGTTGAAGCTCGGCTCGAGCTCGGGCTCGGCTCGATACTTAAACGAGCCGAGCCGAGCTAGGCAAAGCTCGGCTCGTTAAGCTCGTGAACAGCTCGATTATTATTTTATACTAAAAAAAATATTTTATATTAAAAAATATTTTATATTAAAAAAATATTTTATATTAAACAACCACCTTATTTTCCCTATAAAATCTTATTACCCTTCAACTATAAATTTGCTATTAAAGAACATGTATTTATATATGCATATGTATAGTGGACCATACGTATAATGTTGGAGTTGGACTATTTATGAAGTCCACCTTTTGTGTATATTGAACTACTATATAAATTAATTTGTCGACTCACCTTGCCTCACTAATCTAAACAACTTCTATTTGTATAATTTCACATTTATATATACATTTTGAAAAAAGTTGCTAACACTCGGTATAAAAAGCAACCATGTTAGTAATCATAATATTTTCAAATATTGAGTTGTTGTTTTAAATTTGAAAGATAAGTGTTGTTAGTTGTTAGTAACAAAACATAATCAAAATTCGTGCAAGATATTAGTGCTTTAAATCACATGAAACATCTACGATTCTTGTAATGTTAAGAAAAATATTAAAAAGGAACAAAGCAAAACTACCTAGTATCGTTGACTCAAAACCTTTTTTGCTAATATAATCTTCATCTTCAATAACCCTGATTTTAGTACCAATACCGTTGACTCTTCAAACCTTCTGCATAAATGGGAGCTACATGGACCAGAGAGTGGAGCTCCCTCCTTGGCATCCTCTCGTCATCATCATTTCTTTTACTCCCTATGCAAACACGGAATACGGATCCTCTGCTCTATATTTGTTGGTAAAGCTTGGCGTCTCCTCAAATGTCAGTTCCCATTGCCTTCCATTCGCCTGATTTTTCTTAATGACTTTTGGTGCCTTCTTCTCAAATTTTAAAGGTCCATCCATGAAGATGTTTTTGAAAGTTGATAGTGTATTCACGAGTAACAGCCTCTTCTTTTTTAGCCTTGGTTTGCTCCACCATTTTTGTTGTTTTCTTGTTCTTCCTCGAAAAAATCTACATTTTTGTATTCATCAAAAATAATTTCAGTCCATTAATTTCGAGTTTGTCATTAGATCTGCAGAAAAAAAAAAAAAAGGGAAGATTTCAAAGAGAGAGAGAAAAAGACCTTGGCAAGTTGGTAGCGGTAGTGCAATGGCATATGGAGATGAGCAGAGGGTGGGGAAGAAACAAAGAGAAAATGTTTTACAACTTGGCGTCCCACATCGCTGGTATAACATGAGAGTGTGAGTTAAAAACTCTATAAAACAAATCTTTAACACGTTAAATCTCTTCAGCTGCCTTGCTTACTGCTTGGCCTTCAAAATTAATAAGCTTGGATATTGGGCCTTTGAACTTTAAACGTTTGGGCCTCCAATTAAGTTCGGTCTCGGTTCGGCTCGTTAAACGAGCCCACGAGCCGAGCCTAAACGAGCCGGGCCTAAACGAGCCCACGAGCCGAGCTCGAGCCGCGAATTCTAAGCACGAGCTCGAGCCGAGCTCGGCTCCCCCAGGCTCGGTGAGCTCACGAGCCGAGCCGAGCTCCTGAAAAATTAAACGAGCTCGAGCCGAGCCCAGTGCTATTCGGGCTCGGCTCGCTCGTTAAGCACCCCTAGGCATGATGATGGTGTTATTGGTGAAGCCAGTGAACAGCAAAGAAGAACCACAACTGACCAGTAATCCCACCTACCATTTCCTGAACCTGAGGGGCGGGGGAGGACATAATAGTCCCAGCTGATGTTGATCTAAATGAAGACTCAGAAGAGGAGGGGAGTTTGAGAGGAAGTGATGATGAATTTGATGAGTATGCAACATTCAACCCAGAGGTTGATTTCAAGAAACCAGTGGAGTTGAAGCTTGGATTGAAGTTTCCTTCAAACACTGTTCTGAGGAAAGCAATCAGGTATCATGCTGTGAGACATGGCTATGATTATTATTTTTTGCATAATAATAAGGATAGAATCACATTGTATTGCAAGTATAGATGTAACTGTGAATGGAAAGCTTCAAAGAGAGTGATGTGCACTTGTACATTAAAAAGAAAGTGTACTTTTAAAATTCATGCAAGAAAAATGAGGGGTGAGGAGACATTTCATATTAGGAGTTTAAGGCTGAAGCATGCTTGTGGTTTTCAGAATGCTAACAGTAAAGCAACTTCTGGTTTTATAGCTGAGCACTTTGTAGATGCATTTAGGGATGATCCTAAGATGGGTATTAGGGCTTTCATACTTAGAATTCAGAGGGAACTAGGGGTTGATGTGCAGTACTATAAAGCATATTATGCTAGGCAAATGGCTTTGGAGCACATTCATGGGAGTGCAGCTGACCAATACCATAAGGTTTGGGATTATGCAACTGCCATAACAAAATACAACCCTGGTTCTTCTGCTTATGTCTGTGTAAGTAACATAGAGAGGCCACCTGTTATGTTTGAGAGGTTGTACATATGTTTACAACCTTGCAAAGAGGGATTCATACAAGGGTGTAGGCATATTTTGGGTGTTGATGGATGTCATCTGAGAGGGACCTTTCCAGGGATTTGTTTGGCTGTTGTGTGTAAGGATGGGAACAACAATTTGTTCCCAGTGGCCTGGGCTATAGTGGAGGCAAAGAATAAGGACACTTGGACCTGATTTTTGGAGCTGTTGGTGAAAGATCTTGGCTCTGTTCACTAGTAGAATAAATGCTTATTGCTGCGGTCATTAAGTGGCCTATTGCGGCGGTTTTGACCGCGCAGTAATTAAGGGTGCAGCAATAGGTAATTAAACTATTGCTGCGGTTTTAAACCGCAGCAATATTAAAACATATTGCTGCGGTTTCTGGGAAAAACCGCAGCAATATGTACATTTTTTATTATTTAAATAAACCATATTGCTGCCGTTTCTGTGACAAACCACAGCAATATATATATTTTTTATTATAAAAATGCAGTATATTGCTGCGGTTTCTGAGACAAACCGCAGCAATATACTGCATTTTTTTTTAAAAAAAAAAATTTATTTTATATTAACGTATGTTCCACCAACCTCATGCAAGAAGCGAATGCGCAAGCGGGGATGCGGCAAAGCGAGAATATTTTCTCGCATAAATTTCGACAGAGCTCCGTTTGTAAATTGGATAAACCCATAATTGGGAATTAACCTGTACAATATTATATTAGACAACCATCCATCCATCATCCAAAATTTATCCAACATCCATCCATCATCCAAAATTTATCCAACATCCATCCATCATCCAAAATTTATCCAACATCCATAATTCATCCAACAAACAACATCTAATCCAAAATTCATCCAACATCCATCCAACTTCCACGCACAATCCAAATTCCAAGTTTAACAAGAAATAAATACGATTCAATCCAACATAGATATCATGAAATCCAACATATATATATATATATATATATATATATATATATATATATATATATATATATATCATGAAATCCAAGTCAATACGATAATGTTGGTTGGTACAAGTTGCACTAAATTATAATCGTTAAAGCAAAGAAAATTAACATTAACTAACCTATGCAATGCAATTATCAATAAAGTATCTTGCCCACTTATTTTTCACCTCATTGATTTGATCTTCAAGTATAAGGATCGCGGGTAAAGGTACTAGCAACCTGAAAATAATTCACCAAAGTTAGCTTTCAATAGTTAAATATGTAAAATATGAAATGAATAATAAGTGAACAAAAAACTTACTTCATCGAAATCCTCCGAACCAGAATATAAAGTGAGTACGTCAAAAATGTTGCGCATGATAAAATAACCGCACTCCGTGACTCCTTGTTGTTGTGGGCACTTTAACGAAAGTTTTAAGAAAATGAGGAAATTTATCGTATAATGAGAATGACATAACATATGCTTTTAATTGAATAAAATAAGTCTATTATACCTTAACACATCTCCAAATAAGCTTGTTGTGACGAACTTCGTTGCCGCTCATCCGAAACCTCCTAAAAGCACTACATAAAATAAAATCAAATGAGTTACACTTTACTTGCTTTATATTATAATTTAAATTCATTTAAAATATATCAAAACGATCAACTTACGCTATCATAGGCGGTCTAATCTTTAACTTCCGCTCCTTGTGATAGCTAGCGGAATCGAAGACATAAATTATCCCGAGGTTGGGACGTATGACAAGGAGCATCCAATGACGGCTATTGCAAGATTGAATAATAATAATTACTTAAAAAATTCATTGGTCAAACAACAATCAATAGTTGTAAAACTATTAAGATAGAATATTACTCTTGAAAGATTGGCGCGAAGATGATACTAGCACCAGCAACGACGGATCCAGTCAAAGCACACTGAATGTAAGTCGTTATATTCTCCAATGCATGCACATCCGCGGTACTCTCCGGGCACATCCAACAAACTCGAACAACAACCCTAAATCCATCCAAGTCAGACTGCGTTGCCCTAAAAAAAATAGACAACTGTAAATTTTATGTGGAAAATACAACTACCATACAATCAAATGTAAAAAAAAATCATAACTTTGATTATTGTTACCTCATGTACACTTGGATAATAGAAATATTAAGCATCTCCCCTTTCAGGAACTGAGCAATATCCTCCTTGGTCAGATAAGCGGTGGCATCTTCTGAATAATGGAACAATGAGCTCGGCAAGGTTACAGCAACGGTATCATCGTCTGCGATGGCAAGGGCAAGCGTATCTGCTAACTCCTTACAGTCTTCAGTGAGGGATTCCAAGAACGATACATCATCGACAACTGGACTATAACGAGTAGCCGAACCGGCTGAAAGCTGCTGGCTAGAACATCTAACTGCCTCCCCCGAAATCCCCTTTTGTTTTTTAGGTGTCGGTGTAACCTAATAATAATTTTTGAGAACGCGCATAAGATTATGTAATTTTTACATTTATTCCTATTATTTTTACAAAAATGGATAAAATTTGAACAATTACCTCATCACCAAATATTTGCACTAAGCATCCCATCTTTCTTTCTCCGACCAGCATGCCATCTTAGGTTCTTTGCATCTTCTTTGATAGAAAAGAGCCTCCTAAACCTTGGCACAATTGGAAGATACCACAACACTTTCGCAGAAGGACCCGTATTGCCCGGCCCAGGCTCAACCCCATCCGCAATTTATAGCGGGACTTACCACACCTCGGGCATTCATAAAGGTCTGCATTCTCATTTCGATACAACACGCAATCATTCGGACATGCATCAATCCGCTCATATTCTAAACCCAAAGGACACATTAATTTTTTGGCATAGTAGGTGGATTTTGGTAATAAATTACCCTCAGGAAACATATCTTGTAAAGCTTCTAAGAGTTCTGTGAAGCCTATATCAGTCAAATTATGTTTCGCTTTGATGTTGAAAAGGGTTAAAACCCTACTCAATTGAGTGTATTTTGTACACCCCCGGATAAAGGGGTTTCCCAGCAGACTTCGGACAAACCGTCAAACACTCGTGGCCGCTCATTAAAATGGTCACGGGCCCCTTCCAACATCTCACCTAATCGATCATCACCAAACTCTTCATCCTCAGTGTCACTATTATCTCCGTGGTCATTTTCATTACCTACAACATCATCACCTTCAATCCTAACATGATCTTTAATCACAAATTCATTCTCAGCCCCAACATTTGACATATCAATCTCTAATGAGTTACTAGTGCCATCATCAACAATAACCCTATTCGAGTATATTTTCCCTTCTCACCATGCCATAACCAAATATAATACTCGGCTCTAAATCCTCGACGAATAATATGATCTCTTATTAACCTAATATCGAAATCGTATTCACATTGTAGCAATCAACACATGGACAATATATCTCATCCTCGCAAGTAAGTCGTTGATGCTCTACAAAGACGTTTACAAAACTCATTCACACCTTGTACGAACTCCAACGTATTCCGCTTTCCATACATCCAACTTCGATCCATTTCTAAAAACCCCCCACACATATATACATACATAAAAAATTATTATCAATTAAAAAATTCACATAAATATAACACAACAAACTAATATTCAATGCATGCTTCCATTGGGTCCTTATCACTCCAACCTAACCCGTCCTTAAACGTCCCATCCCACTAGTGAATGCATGTATCATCTTTGATTCTAAGTAAAATTCGGCAGCATTTCCCTTGATTCTCCAAGTACACGATGAAGATAATTGCTTATCTTATATGCACCGGAGAACAAATTAGGGAAATGATTAACAATATTTCACTTAGAATCAAAGAATCAACACACATTCACTACCTAAGTGAGATGTGACGTTTAAGAACAGTCCCAAAACGGGGACTATTCAAGACTTACTCCTAATGAGTAAGTCTTGAACGGGTATCTAGGCATTATGATGTACATAAAAACAATCGCATTCAACCGATTCCAAGTCATCACCAAACAACAAATACCAAACCATTCCTTAGATTTCCCTTCACCTCCCATTGGTGAGTCTATCAATATGAAGGCATTGCAAAAACAATCGCATTATACATACAAACAATCGCATTTAAGCGATTTCAAGTCATCACCAAACAACAAATACCAAACCATGCCTTAGATTTCCCTTCCCCTTTCCATTGGTGAGTCTATTAATATGAAGGCATTGCAAAAATAATCCCATTATACATATCACTTCAAATAATTCACCAAACTTATGCAAAAACAATCCCGTATAACATTCTAGGGCATACAAAAACTTAAGCAAAATCATCACAAAATTAGTTTTTAATCCTTAAATCTTATAACTAATCATATATATATATATTATATTGAGCATTTTTAACTACTATTTAAGCCAAATTTTTTATTAAAGCACTATTAAAAAATAAATTTGAAAATTAATAAGAAATAATGAAAAACTAACCTTTTATGACAAGGGGAAGGTGGCGCTGGCGGCTGTGAACGGAGTAGAGGAGTGGGGCGAAGACCCGTCGGTGGAAAAGAAGGCCGAAAACCCGTCGGTGGTGGTGAAAACCGCACCAAAGAGGGGCGAAAACCGGCCGAAAACCGCACCAAAGAGGGCCGAAAACCACTGGAAAAACGGGTAATGTGACCCTTGTCGCCGGAAACCGAAACCTTGTCGCCGGAAAATGGAACCTTTTCACCGGAAATTGTAAGAGAGTGTGAGAGTAGAGAGAGAGAGTGAGAGTAGAGAGAGAGAGAGTCGAGAGAAACAGTGAAGCAAAAAAAAAAAACACGCGTGTTTTTCTTCCAGATCTGGGCACAGATATTGCTGCGGTTTCTGTCAGAAACCGCAGCAATATATTAAAATAATATATTTTTAATATTATTTTAATATATTGCTGCGGTTTCGACGAAACCGGCAGCAATATCTCTCGCCCCGAATCCGGGAATTAAATATTCCGAGTTTTTTGAAAAATATTCTTTGCGGTTTCGACGTAAAACCGGCAGCAATATCTATCCGGAAAAAAATATTCCACTTTTTAAAAAAAAATACGTTGAAACTATATTCTTTGCTGTTTTCTCTAGAAAACGCAAGCAATATGGTTGGTCAAATGGTCAACTTTTTGGAAAAATATGCCGTTGGAACCATATTGCTGCGGTTTTTAATAAAAACCGCAAGCAATATGGTTATTTTATATTTTACCTTTTCTTTTGTCGTGATATATTATCATGCGTATGGGTAAAACCATGAAGAATACCACCGCAAAGAATAAGCATTTATTCTACTAGTGGTTACTGAGCATGTTACCTGGTTGCATGAGAAGGATGATCTGGCTTTCATGTCAGATAGGCAAAAGGTGTGTGTGCATCTCCCTTATTGGCTTCTAAAATCAGTTCTCATTGTGGTATGAATGCACTAACTTATCTAAGTTGATACAGGGTTTGCTTAGTGCCTTTTCAACAGTCATTCCTGATCGAAGTCAGGTACTGTTGCAGGCATATATGGGCCAATATTAAATTGGCCCATCCAGGAGAGGCATACAGACTATGCTTTTGGAGAGCAGCTAGGGCTTCCACCAAGGTATAAAGCATATTGAACTTCCATTATTTCAAGCATGCCGAGGAAACTTGGTCTGATTTGTATGTTTGTCACATTTGTGCAGGAAGTCTAGTTTACCATACTGGTGGAAAAAACGTTATATGTCACAACACACCATTTGGGTCCTTAAGAAAATCGTAGCGGTAAATTCTCAAAATTTTGGGTGGAAAAATTGGGAACATAAACTGCTGCGGTTCTCAGAAAACAGAAACGGTTAACAGAAAATCGCTGCGGTTCTCTGTAAACCGTTTCATTTTTGTGAACCGCAGCGGTTAATCTTCTTTTTTTTTTACCCAACAATTACCAAGCCAACTCTCCCCTGTTGTTCCTTACAATGCGGAGCCCAAAAGTCCCAAAATTTCCTTTTAATGCCTGCCCAACTCTCCCCTACTGCTCCTTACAATGCGGAGCTCAAAAGGCCTAAATTTTCCTTTTAATACCCTAATCCACCCGCCCCTCTCTCCTCTCTCTTCCTCTCCACTCTCCCCACCGCCGTTTTCTGTCAACCCCTCTCTTCATCAACCCCTCTCTTCCTCTTCACTAGAACCACCACGCAACCAGCTAAATCCCTCTCTTCCTCTGTCAACCCCTCTCTTCACCCTCCACTCAACCCCTTCACCACCAGATCCACTCTTCGTCTCCTCTAAACCAAAATCTGCAACCACCAACTCTCCCTCATCGAAGAAGAAGAAGACGAAGAGGCGAAGATGGCGAAGGAAGAAGACGAAAAGGCGAAGAGGCGAAGACGAAAAAGGAAGACGGTGAGGAAGAAGAAGAAAAATCGAAGAGACGAAGAAAAAGGACGAAGACGAAGAAGGAAAAGACCAATCTCTAATTTAGGGTTTGTAAATTTAGTTTTTTATAATTATTTTAATTTTTTGTCGATTTTTTCATTTTTTATTTCTTTCATAATTTCTTGTAATTTCTTTTTGATTTTCGTTTTCTTTTAATTTCTTTTTGTAATTTTCGTTTTTTATTGATTTTTTTTAGATATAGGCTTTGTTGATTTTCGTTTATCTATTGATTTTTTAATTTCATTGGTCCTCTCTGTATTTAGTCTGTATTTATGTAGATCTATAGGGTCCTCTATTAAATTGTTCAAGTATTTTTAAATTTCGTATTTAGTTTCTGTTAATTTTGTATAATTGAATTCATTTTTAGTTTGTATAATACAATTCAGATTTAACCGTTATCGTTAATGTTTGTATAAATGAATTTATTTGTGTTTATAATTGAAGTATTTGTTAGCAGATCATCTTAATTTGCAGACATGTATAATTGCTTGAGTTTTGGTTGGTTCCTCCCGTTTCTTTGTGCACACTGCGGTTTAGGCTTTTTTTTTTTAGTTTCATGAGCCCCAAAACTGATGCGGTTTTGCAAGAAAATCGGATCAGTTAATAAAGTTAACTGATCCGGTTTTCTTGCAAAACCGCATCAGTTAGTGACAAACTGATCCCGTCCAAAACCGGATCAGTTTATCCCTCATAGCCGCTGCGGGTCCAACCGATGCGGCCCAAAACCGGAGCGGTAATCCCGGTTTTGACCGCAGCGGTTGAACTTTTTTCCACTAGTGCGCCCACTCAATTTCCACATTTCATCTACTAAATTCCAACTTCATTTTGGCTCCAATTTGCACTCAAAGGATATCAATAACGATCCTTGTGCAATGTGACTTCCTTCTAAGTGCTCCTAATGCTCAAAATTGTCCAATAATACTCCAAGTCTCCAATTATGTTCTCAATACATGACATTCATCAAATTAAATACACCGAAAACACACAAAAGGACTAATATTTCACAACTTAAATAATTATATGCAATTATGAACTAGAATAATGCTCTTAAAATGCAACCTAAATGCACATGATTCATAATTTTTCTAAAGCTTTCATAGTGCTGTTGGGAGCATCTAAAACTAGATGTTCCATCTCATATTCTTTGCACATTTCGATATTACTTTTTTTTATATACTTCCTCCGTTTCGTTTTAGATGCAACAAAGGAATATTTTATATCTCACAAAAAATACCCCTTTATTGCATTTAAAACGAAACGGGGGAAGTATGAGACATGTGCGAAAAAACATCCTTGAAAGCATATAGTTTAGTTTTAGGCTTTTAGCCTATATGCTCCCGAAAACACGAGTTTGTCTAGGCAACCAACTGTTTGAGTCTTTTATGGACTCAAACAGGGGCTTATTGGTCATTTTAAGTCCAAAGGCAGGGAGTGGAAAAATGAACATCACACGCGCGTCTTTCTCCTCCCTCCATCTTAAGAAATTTAATAGTATCTCTCTCTCTCCTCCTTCGTCACGTCTTTCTCCTCCCTTCATCTTCTCTCTCAAACCAAACAAAAACTCCATCTTTTTCAAAGAGATTTAGGGTTTTAAAACCGGAAAATTTTTGTTGAAGGCTTATTCTCTGATTTTACGGGTTTGGCGGAATTGTTGAAGGCTGCATCATCTTCTTTAATTTTGGCTTCGGGTTTTTGGCTTCGGAATTTCGAGTTTGTGGGTTGTTTTGGCTTCGAGTTCTCACTCCATCTTCGCATCTTCGTTAATTTCAAGTAAGATTGTGTTTTTTTTATTTTTATTTTGTACAGATCTGGTTTTTTTAAGTTAATTTTTTGGGTCATTACTTGAATTTCGTACCTTATGCTTCGAGATCGAGATTGTGGTAGAGTTTTCGGTTGTTGATAAATTTTTTTCTTTAATCTCACATGTATGGAGTTTTGAATGGGTTTAAGTTTTAGGGTTTTATCAGTCAATGACTGAAATTTGCGAATTATTGCCATTTTTTTGTTTATGGGTAGTTTTTATTTTCCTTATAAATCTTTCCGTTCTTTGATAAATATGGATTATGGTTTTCTTCTTTTATATGTGGCTCTTTTCTTTTTGCCTGTGTTAGAATGTAGCTCTTGGTTTTGACCATTGTAAACGGTTTCCTTTGAATGCAGTCATGCACAATTAATTTAGAAGTTGAGGAAATAATAGGGCTCCTTTTAAGGTGAATGTAGTGGAATTTGATTGTGATTATTATCTTTATGGACTTGTGGTGATTTGTTGAGACATGGTAGAAGGGATGGTTTTTGAGCCTGGTTGAATAAAATTTGGATACCTCAAGTGTGTCTACTTTGCTTCATATTAGCTATTGTTGAGGAACTCTTATTTAGTGTCGAGGATTTGTCGAGGATTTGTTAGGCCGTTTAATCGTAGATGAAAACCCCTCAGGTAGTCACACCCATTTTTTTCTCCTCCATTTGATCTCTCCTCGTCATTACATCTAGTTTGATCTCCTTCAATCTTTTTATCCTACCCTTCATGCTCAGTATAATTGTAAACGGATGTAATTTTCTAAGAATTCATTAAAATAAAGCTACTAGAATCCCGCATGCTAATATTCTATATATAAATAAAAAGTAAGATAAAAATGGTTACATTTATGTGTAAAAAATGAAAAAATAGCATATATGAAACTAAGGTAGACCTAATAAGGAGTTGAAAGAACTTAAAGAAAAAAAATTGGCTTTGATGAAGCTTGCCATGGCACAGGACAGGAAGTAGTTTTTTTTTGAAAGAAAATAAGTAGTTTGGTGGAGGGTGTGTGGGATGTGAATAGCTACTACTCTACATATCCTTGAGTGAAGAGTGTAGACATTCACATTTTGTGTGGGATGTGAATTTTGTTTTGTTAATTCATTGTGTATGCTTGGTACCTGATATTTATTACTTTGGTATTGTATGATTTATGATTTGATACCAATCTCATCACATTTAGATACTAATTATCAGTTTCGTATAAATGTTATACTACTTTGAGAATAACATATATATATGTGTGTGAATGTAGGATTATGGCGAAGAAAGAAATTATTTTGGGAACCACCACCAAAAGAAAAAACACGGATGAAGCCCTTCTAAGAAGGGCAAGAAGGAAATAAAAAACAACGTCGTCGTTTCGGACTCGGAGTCGGATGACTCTAGCACAGATGACAGTAGCACAGATGAGTATGAGGCTAGCTCATCTAGTCCGGCGTCTAATTTTTCAGATTCTTCGTCAAGTGAAGAAGTTTCTTTGAACAAGCAAAAATCCAACAAAAAGGTGAAAAAGGAGGCAAAGAAATTGAAAATGAAGAAGAAAAAGGAGAAGGCGAAACAGAAAAAGAAGAAGGAGAAGGCGAAGGATAAAAAGAAGGAGAAGGTTGAGGTTGGGTTTGAGAGCATTGGCATGAGGTTAAGTAAAACTGAGACTATAGTCTCCTACTACTTGGAAAAATCCAAGGGAAAGGTGAGGTTAAATTCTTTGTACATTACGATTATCAATGTTGTAGTTTCATTTATAAGTTTTTTTTCTTATTGCAATATCACTTTGGTACCAATGCCATATCACTTTGGTACCAATGCAATATCACTTTGGTACTAATACAATATCACTTTGGTACCAATGCAAGATTACTTTGGTACCAATACAATTTCACTTTGGTACCAAGTGCCTAGTATTGATAAGTTTGGTATGAGAATATACATGTTTGCATCAAATGCTCAAACATACATCAATATGAATCTGTTTTATCCCATAATTCCATTAAGGTGCATTTTGTATGCGCATTATTTATTGATTGTCATTCTTATCGTTTTATTACTTGGTTTTCTATCGGGCTCGAACTTGACTGTAAAGTTGATGCGCTGCATAAGTCGTTAAAAAATGAAGTTTGTAATCTTGGACTTGCCGCCATACGCGACATGGGCTTTCGGGGGCTCGTTGATATGAGGGTCACGAGCCTTCCCCGTCGTCTATGCTATTGGCTATTGACTCGAGTGTCCGTCGGGTCTTCACGGCTAGTAGCTGGAGATGGGTGGGGTTTTATGCTTGTCCCTAAGACAAGTACATTACGTACTTGGGTTACCTATTGGACGAGCGTCCCCGCCCTCCGAGGTGGACTTGGAGGATGTAAACATGGTGGTTGAAATTCGACGGTTGTCTAATGCATATGTTGTCCCGAGAACCGGGATTGATCCGAGGCGGGTCGGCTGCCGTGGGTGCGGGACTTCGAGGACAACCACACACCCCAACAACTTGAGGAGTTCAAGAAGTGTTTTCTACTTCTACTTTTAGGATGGTTCTTATGTCCAACGACGAACTCCAACTTCATCCCGACCTCCATGCTTCCTATTGCCACTTTGTGGCAACCCCCGTGAGCTACAATTGGTGTTCGTTGACCCTCGATTTTCTTATGGTACAAGTAGGTTCCTTTAGGAGGAAATTTGAGGCGGATGGCTATGTTCCAGGCTGTGGCGGCTGTACTATCTTCCTTGCTGTAAGTTTCTTTCACAAATATTTGCATGTTTATGTCATTAAAGTTCGTTGTTGTAGCAACCTTACACATGCAAATGATGTTGAACAAATGGCAGCTATTCTACCTTGACCGGCTTAGGAGGCCACCCATCCATTGGGGGCGTTTGCCGAGGATTAGTTGTTGGACAAATCAGGCAATGAAGGTGGCTTACGAAGATGACAAGAAGCCATCGGGAGACTACGGTGCATTTAGGGTACGTAAATTTCATTTTCACTTGTAATCCTACCATATTGTAGGGGCATGGATCTAGTTATAGGTGTGTGAATATTGATAGAGGTGCTATATATGACCAATTTCGATCTACTTGTACATGATTGTTGGTCTATTTAATGTGAATTGTTGTGTAACTTATGGGATAATTTTATTAAACCTAATCTTCTAGCATCATCTACCTAAGAGTTAAGAGATTGAGTAAATGGTTATTGGGCCTATTGGACCTAATAATGCATAGCTTTTTTGTTGCCTCAATCCACATATCCAATGGGAAAACTTTTATTTCATGTATATCATGTTTAGAATAAACAATCATACTTATATCTTGGGCTACAATCTGCATGCCTTGCTTGGCTTATTGCAAAGTGCAAATTATCTGAGTGCCCCTGTTTAGTCACCATTAAATTTATCGTTAAGTCCATTACTTTCCTCCTTACTTAATTTCCCCTCTCTTCTTGCAATCTTAGAAAATATTGCACAAATTGACAATTTGAGGTAACAAATTTATTGCACGATGGGGTATTTTCTTATCACAAAAGAATAAAAAGGGGAGAGGGTAAGAAGACAGAATGAAAAGAAAACAAGGAAGAAGAACAAACCCGATACATGGAGAATATTTGTTCATTTTTCATTTTTTATTCAGGGGGGCGGGTGGTGGGTGGACCGGTGGAGTTATTATGGCATTCTGAGGCAGACATCATGGAAGAACAGGGAGAAGTTTTGGAGTAAGTCTGGTTGGGAAATGAGACGTGAGATGGGGAAGTTGGTAGCATACCTACCACTTGATCCTTCCAAATCAATGCCATGATTAGTAATTTGCCTCATCCTTGTACATTATTCGACCAAACACTTGCAATCCATGTATGAATGATAGGGTAACAATGTAGCATGATGATAACATTTGATCAACATCAGACATCACAAATAATTGCCATGATGATGTTTATGCAATTTATATCAATTTGTTAGCTATAACACCTTAAAGCAATTGGCCATAAAAAATGAAAACATAAATACAAATTTGTTGATAGGAACAACAGTAATCATAAATTTCAGTATATTTGACTTTCATTGTCAACATTAAAAAAGACAAACAAGAATTCTCATGTGTATCATGTTTTACATTTCTACTTATAACATATAACCTTCGATGGTTCTTCCTGAAGATTCAATATAACAATAGGATGTCGATCATTTATACATGAAACTTACAAGATGGTTATTATATAAGTTTATTTTTTTTTCAGGTAACATTTGATCCTCACAATATGCACATTGGTACCCACCTATTGTGAATGGGATACCAATGTATGCTTTCTATGGTACCAACGCAACAAAGTAAGCAATGCATTGGTACCTCAATGGCTTTGGATTGGTAGCATAATTTCCCGACATTGACACCAAAAATCTGACACATTATGGTCAACGTCATACCACTTTGCATTACAACTACTTTATGTGCGCAATATTTTTCAGTTTTGAGAAGGAATTGATGGGAGAGTACATGTATGGATCACAACCACCACAATCACCACAATTAAAGCGTCATTAATATGTATGGTTGAACAAATTCAGAATCTACTACATTTGAACTAGATTTCAACATGACCTTGTTATATTACAAAAACAATAGTACAAGAACAACTACCGTATTAAAGACCTATCCCCCTATAAATTGGATGGGACATTTTTGCTTGTAGTTATAACAACAACAGGCTATCATGAAATGAGGCAAACACAATTTTCTATAAAACCCAGTAGGGATGGGGGGGATCCAACTCAGTATTGTATCAATTACGAAGATACTTTTGAGCAATCTTTCGGTGATTATGAGTTAAAAGAAAATATTCCAAATACTACTATGTTATTCTTTCTTAATGGCGTGGTAGTGTATCCGAAATCGACCCCAAGAGAAGTTAACTTGGAACAAAATGCAGTTATCATTGCAATGGTCCATGTGAGTGATTTATATTTGTTTTATTACAAAAAAAATTTGATATATTATTTGCTCATTATAATATATTCCGATTATATAATGCAGGACTCCGCTGGCATTCTTCGGGCCATGCATGAAATGTACAAGACTGTAAGGATTCAAGCTTGTACTTCATCTCCTTACGGAGATGTCTTCAAATACTCGACTAGTACTAAAATACAAGAACTCTACGAATTTTTTGCCGTATCACAAGGAGTTCAAGATAGTGATCTGGAATTAAGGCACGAGGAAAAATTGTTGAGTAGATCCCAAACTATAGGAGAGACCGATATTTGTGATGGCGATATAATTTACGTTCATTGCATTTCAAATGAGTAGGCCTCCTAATATCTTAAGCGTGTTTTTATTTTGCCGCAAATATCGATTACGGTCTACTGAATTTATGTTAATTTAATGTGTATGTTGTTTAAACATTATGTCTACGGTTTCAAGGTGTATGTTCTTTCATATATGAAATATCGTATGGTTTGCCTACAAAATAGTAAACTAACAATGACAAACAAAGGTTCAAGTTGTAATTAAGTTAATTAATAAACGGGATAATACATGAGCTAATACAACAACAACCACACAATTAATATTGGTACGGGCCCATTTTGCATTACCATAGATGAGGCAAATGGTAAATAATTTCAAGTGAAGTTAAAGTACCCCTCATTAAATATTTTGGTTTCATTACCATGAACGATGCAAATGCTAAATAATTTGAAGTTAAGTTCAAGTACCCCTCATTAAATAAAAGTAGTTTAAATCCATTATCTCACTGCACTTCAATCACTCCACTTCACCACTTACTCCACTTTCTTACACTCCATCAATGCATTACCTAGTTTTTTCACCCTCCACCTAGGTACATAAGTAATAGCTAGTTAGTAAAGTTTAGTTCACCATATTAAGATCCCAACTCTCAAAAATCATAGTAAACAACTCTCAAAGGACACCGTTCCTTTCACACAAACTATTTGGAGATTCATATATTTGTGTTATGTCTAGGTCAACTACTGAAAGTGGAGTCTACCAACGCGTTCCTAATTGCCTCTCAACGGACGGGACGGTCAAGTTTCGAATTGTGTCGAACAACTACGACGTAGGCATTCCTTTCACGGGAGATGATGATAAGCCCCTTCAAGAAATACTACAACACTATGCTAGGGTAAACTCTCTCCCTTTCTCAAGATTATCGTTCCAACTTCGGGGGATAGAAGTTTTCACAACTGATGCTCCTAAATCTATCATGTTGAAAAATGGAGACATCATAAAAGCCATTCTACAGGTATTCAAGTTTTTCTTCATGTGACGCGTTCTTAATCTTACTAATGGTCAAACTATGTTTCCCTTTCTACAAATCGTTCTACATTGGTACCAACATATGTTAGTATTGGTACCATTGTGGTTTCACATTGGTACCGATATATGATGAATGTGATACCATTGTTCTTAGATTGGTACCTGTTTATGTTAGCATTGCGAACTTGGTTTTTAAAAACAATTTATTGGCTTAAATTATTTACAAGTTTTTCATATTTTTCTGTGACATTTGTAAAGGATTACGGTGAGCCTGCACCTTACTTGGAAAGAACAGTGCGGAGTTTTCGAATGCAAAATCTTCGAACAAATCCATCAAGTCAGAGAGTTTGCGTGTTCTACAACGCAACCGTTAGGCATTTATGCTCGATGTGGACTGACTACGCAGGTGGTGATCCTAGTAAACTGACCTTAATCCATGAGAAGAAAGAACTAGACCATCGGAAGACAGTGGAAGATGTCAACATAAGGAGTGGTGATATAGTGTACGCTGTTTTCAGGAAGAAGTGATTGGAAAAGGTCATATGGCTTTTTCATAACGGTCTTCTATGCTACAAATTAAATTATCAGATTATAAGAGATAGCTTTTGTTTAGGATTTCAGATCATTAAGTACCATTGTGCGTGAGTCAAACCACTATGGAGTGTCATTTTGTATGACTTATTGCATTATATATTATGTAAGTCCTCTTTTGTTTAAGTTATTAACATATAATATGCGGTTAGGTTTAAGTCTGTTTTGTATACATTAACTAGTGATATACCTAAGTACCTTTTGGTGGAATATTTTGGTACCAATTGACTAACATTGGTACCATTCTTCCTAAATTGTGTTGCCAATTGTACTAACATTTCATACCTATATCACCTTACATCAGTCCAGCTTGGCACAAACGTAATTTATAAAACTTGAAATGTAATTAATAAATGCCTTAAATGTGATATGTCCCCCACCCACAAATGTACTTATTATTTCTTGTTTAATCACAAGTGTTCCTTATGTTAGTCATTTATATACTAGTACCTCACATTCCCATTTAAAAGGTATCAATTAATTACCTCTTTGTTTTTTATTGTTTTTTATGCATTTTATTTGCCTTGTTAATTAGATGCCGAATTTAAAGCTTTGGTACCATTCTTTAACTTATGACTTGATATATTAATTTTTCAAACCATACTTACACGAGAAGGAGATACTAAATAGTTTGCAATAGATGCATCTTTAATAGAAACAAAATATGCATAGCCATAGTTAGTTTTTGCACTGTTACAACAATGCTTTTTACTAAAACATAAACTTAATTAGCCCCGTACATTAGAGTTCCCCGGCCACATTACATATAACATAAAGAAACTAACTAAAATATATTACAAAATTCTTCGACTGCAACGCGAAAATGATTATAATTTGATCCCAACCACCATGCCTCCAACTCAAACGATAGCATTGATCCCTTCGATGTCAATACTGGGCCTGAAAATTAACCAAATTATCTTACACGAGGTCAGATCAGAATCAATATTTAAGTATGTTGGTACGATTTTTTAACAAGGTTGGTAACTATGTTATCATACCTTGGTATAAATAGTTCACCACTTCGGTACCTAAGTCGTGATACATTAGTATCAACAATTTACAACTTTGGTATGAGTGTTTAAAAAGATTGGTACCTATGTGATTATACATTGGTATACATAATGTACAATTTTCGTACTTTTGATTAAAAAAAAATTCATGCACTTTGGAAGATGGTACCTCGAAAAGCACGCTGAACATAACTTCATTAGCTACCATATCTTCATCGATGAAGCGGGGGGACAACATTTTCTGATTGTATAATATAACAATACCTTGGTCACAGCCTTCACCATACATCTCGAATTGATACTCATCCGGTAGCCTTGCACGAAGTGCTATCATGTTTCGCATAGAGATTCGTGTCTCAGTCATGATTATAATGAAAGGTCGCAAAACATCATATAAAATGCGAAAATTGCCCTCAAATGAAGGACGTGTCGAGACCCCTTGCATTCCATATGACGACCTTCGAACCAAGATCCAGGACCTTATGGTTTGGTGGGTAATCTATAACATACTGGTAAAAACTAATAAGGTGGTAACGCCTCCAACGAAACCAGCTACGGAGGTGACTCAAACTGAAGCAAATAGCATGTGCAACATTACCTCCATAATGTGTAGACCGTCTGTATACGAAGCCATGAATACATGGGAACGATCGTAAGGCATCGTGTACGTTGGCACAAGACGGGGATCCACGACTGGTCGTGGATCCAGAATGTGCATCAGTTCTTGTGGTATGAGCTCCGAAGCTCCGTTGTCTCGTTTTTTCCCCATGGCCCACTTTATGTACTCAGAAGCTCCATGTATCCCTTCAAGATCTTCAAAACGGGGTAGATGGGGAGATCTTTCAGTGCCATCTCCCATAATCATAACTCCATTATGGAACCCTAGAAATGTGGCCCTATTCTTTTCAAGGGTATGATATAGCAAGTTCGGGGTCACCCGGCGCCAACCGAGACCATTGTCGGTAACTAGAAAGAATGTAGTTGTATTGAGGTCTATTTCGGGTGGTTGAAGTTGGTCAAGTGGTTTACAATAGGTGAGGGCCGGTGGATGTGGGAGTAGGATGACATCCGCCATTAGAAGTAAGAGAGGGTGGTGGTTCTGTGAAATAAGAGTGAAAGAAAGGTGATTGGGTGAGGGAAGAGTGGTGAGTGGAAGATGAAGTTGTGATATATAAGGACATCATAATTAATGCCCCCACCCAACACCTTCTTAAATAAAAAATCAAAGAAGTCTTTCTATAAGCTACTTACACGTACAAGGCTACCACTTCAGTAAAGAGTTGTTGTTATACAAGAAAGCAAATATTTATGACTACTTATGCCTTTATGACTTTGACTCTCTCTTGTTGATTATTGTCCCAAATGCTTGCAATCCATGTATGGAGGAGACGGTACCAATGTATGAACCTTGTTGTACCAAGGTAACCCTTGTTCCTCCCAAATGGAAACCATAGCTCTTCAAAACCATCTACATCCTATTGATGCTCATTAAGTCCCCACCTAATCATGAACCGCAAGTCATTATATTAACTTGATGAGTTATTTGACTCTCTCTTGTTGATTATTGGCCCAAATGCTTGCAATCCATGTATGGAGGAGACGGTACCAATGTATGAACCTTGTTGTACCAAGGTAACACTTGTTCCTCCCAAATGGAAACCATAGCTCTTCAAAACCATCTACATCCTATTGATGCTCATTAAGTCCCCACCTAATCATGAACCGCAAGTCATTATATTAACTTGATGAGTTATTTGACTCTCTCTTGTTGATTATTGGCCCAAATGCTTGCAATCCATGTATGGAGGAGACGGTACCAATGTATGAACCTTGTTGTACCAAGGTAACACTTGTTCCTCCCAAATGGAAACCATAGCTCTTCAAAACCATCTACATCCTATTGATGCTCATTAAGTCCCCACCTAATCATGAACCGCAAGTCATTATATTAACTTGATGAGTTATTTGACTCTCTCTTGTTGATTATTGGCCCAAATGCTTGCAATCCATGTATGGAGGAGACGGTACCAATGTATGAACCTTGTTGTACCAAGGTAACACTTGTTCCTCCCAAATGGAAACCATAGCTCTTCAAAACCATCTACATCCTATTGATGCTCATTAAGTCCCCACCTAATCATGAACCGCAAGTCATTATATTAACTTGATGAGTTATTTGACTCTCTCTTGTTGATTATTGGCCCAAATGCTTGCAATCCATGTATGGAGGAGACGGTACCAATGTATGAACCTTGTTGTACCAAGGTAACACTTGTTCCTCCCAAATGGAAACCATAGCTCTTCAAAACCATCTACATCCTATTGATGCTCATTAAGTCCCCACCTAATCATGAACCGCAAGTCATTATATTAACTTGATGAGTTATTTGACTCTCTCTTGTTGATTATTGGCCCAAATGCTTGCAATCCATGTATGGAGGAGACGGTACCAATGTATGAACCTTGTTGTACCAAGGTAACACTTGTTCCTCCCAAATGGAAACCATAGCTCTTCAAAACCATCTACATCCTATTGATGCTCATTAAGTCCCCACCTAATCATGAACCGCAAGTCATTATATTAACTTGATGAGTTATTTGACTCTCTCTTGTTGATTATTGGCCCAAATGCTTGCAATCCATGTATGGAGGAGACGGTACCAATGTATGAACCTTGTTGTACCAAGGTAACACTTGTTCCTCCCAAATGGAAACCATAGCTCTTCAAAACCATCTACATCCTATTGATGCTCATTAAGTCCCCACCTAATCATGAACCGCAAGTCATTATATTAACTTGATGAGTTATTTGACTCTCTCTTGTTGATTATTGGCCCAAATGCTTGCAATCCATGTATGGAGGAGACGGTACCAATGTATGAATCTTGTTGTACCAAGGTAACACTTGTTCCTCCCAAATGGAAACCATAGCTCTTCAAAACTATCTAAATCCTATTGATGCTCATTAAGTCCCCACCAAATCATGCACCCCAAGTCATTATAATAACTTGATGATTAATTTGACTCTTCCTTGTTGATTATTTTCTCAAACACTTGCAATCAATGTATGGAGGAGACGGTACCAATGTATGAACCTTGTTGTACCAAGGTAACCCTTGTTCCTCCCAAATGGAAACCATAGCTCTTCAAAACTATCTAAATCCTATTGATGCTCTTTAAGTCCCCACCAAATCATGCACCCCAAGTCATTATAATAACTTGATGATTAATTTGACTCTGCCTTGTTGATTATTTTCTCAAACACTTGCAATCAATGTATGGGGGAGACGGTACCAATGTATGAACCTTGTTGTACCAAGGTAACACTTGTTCCTCCCAAATGGAAACCATAACACTTGGTTATTTCAAATGTAATTAGTACTTTAAACATGCAAAGGATACCAATGCCATAAACACCAACTTGTTAACAAATTCTATTTCACATTTGACATTACATTTCATTTATGGAAACCCTAGCTTAAATTTTTTATAGAGCTACAAATATTGTCCACGATAAATGCTAACTAGATATACAAAACTACAAATGATAAGATGTCGTGGTCTTTGATTTCAACCTAACCGGAGGCGGAGCATATCATGATATTGGTCGCCTGAATCAATGTAGGCCAGCTGAGGGTTAGCTCCTTGTAGCATCCGTGTGAAATACCCAATAGACCCTTCATTACATGTTATTCCTCCAATAGACTTTTGGCCTCCAACCCCTTCCATGCCATCGAAATCCTTGTTTTGTCCAACTGTAGAGGGCCCAGCTGCATTTTTGTTCTTGGGTCCGTCCTGCAATTGAAAGGGAATAACATTACAAACAGAGTTGTACATGCAACATGATCGAATAAGTATCGATACTAATTGGTACCCAACGTACATCACATTGGTACCATTAATTTACCTATACAATACCAATGTAAATACAATGGGATACCAAGGTCAGTCATAAACAAATGCAATTAATTAAATTAGTTGTTACCTTATTCGCACCCTTCACAACATTGTTGGTGGTTTTTTGACAGACCATCCGCAACCTTCTTAGTGACAACTTCCTTTTTTTTGGCGAGCCTTCTTTTTTCGGGCTTCTCCACGCATGATAGGAAACGAGTGTCACGAGGCCTATTTGCCGCCTTTTTAGGTGCGATTGGGTCTTTCACCTTAGGGGCAGCTGTTGTCGAGCATACAGCGGAATCTGATTTAGATACATTAGAAGGTATGAGAGTACATTGAGTGGTAGGCGTTTTGAAAATGGGTGTTTCGAGTCGTGACTTCATATACATTTCTTTCTTCTCCTTACACCTGGATCTTCAACATCGCTACGCCCTCAAGTACGATCTCAACACATGGCCGTATCCCGGATGCATCTAGACACAAGTCCTTGAAAGAATCCATCATTTCATCGAAACTCTTCACTTCCTCCGTTTTGGATGGATCATGGTATGCAACTTTGACCATCGTATGCGTCCTTTGCACATTTTTCATCCATCTCCGCAATATAAACATATCCGGGGTTATCCTAATGTGCTCCATATCTAATGCCTTAATTAGATGCCTACATACAATGCCTTCACATTCAAACATTTTGCATACACACGATGCATTGAGGGTTTTCCTATCAACCGTCACTTGGTAACATCCGGTTTTAGATGTTAACTTTTCTTTTTGGTTTCATCGCGGTGCATATAAATACGGTCCTCCGAAGTGTGTGTTCAACCACATACTCGAAATAGCCCTCCTAGATACCCCATTAACATATAAGCATTTTGTACATTGCTTTTGGACATCCTTGAATTTTGCATCCGTGTATAATAATTGGAAAGTTTTCTCAACGACCAAACCAAGTGGCCAAGCCGCGCAAATACATGTGTGAGTTGGCGTCCGCCGCTTTGCTCATCATTTGCCCTTGACTCCATCGCTTTCATATAAGCGGGCCAAACCGATACAACCGGGTATGCTTGTCAAGATAGCCATCGAAAAAGCTATTAATACTTTCGACCCGTTGGGTGGTCTTCATACCAGCCCAAAACAAATGTTTCATATACGCGAGAACCCACATCTCCCCTCTCTTCATATAAACCTCGCGAAATATGTGACGCATTAAAAATCGAACACTTGTGGAACCTTGGTATGAATAAACACTTTGGTACCATCCCCCTATTACATTGGTACATATTATTAGCATTAGTTTTCCACAAGTAGTACTATTGTAGATATATATTGAATACAATGGTACCCAACAATTCCCACATTGGTATCTATATTAGCAAAACGTTTTCCAAAGTGTTATAAATAAGGTACCATTGTATAAAGCCTTTCGTACCACAATAGAAAGCTTTTGGTACCGTACATAATAGTTCATAATTTACATGGAATTCTATTCTTGCGAGAAGTTCAAAATTTACCCGACAACCATGTATCTTCTTCCAGTTTAAATTTCACAATAGGCTGCATCCCAACTCTCTTCAAACTACGCCTCGATCAAACTATTATATATTGCGTTCAAAAGTGCCTTCTTTATATCCGGAAAGTTCCCTTTCGCCCGAGTTTCTTGATAAATTTGTTGGTGATATGCCACAAACACCACCGATGTCGCGCATCGGGCATTTCAATGGATAGAGCTCTCCGCATTGCGGTGCTTGATCGGTTAGGATGCCGATCGGACTTTTCGCATGCATGCCAACCATGTACGGAACACCCACCGGTAAGTTTCGGTGTCTTCATGGGATACCAATGCACATCCAAGCAATATGCTTTGCCCATGGTGGTTAACACCAACAAAATTGGCAAACGGTAATTCATACTCGTTTGTCAAGTATGTTGCATCAAAACATACTACATCCCCAAACTCCTCCCAAGCGGCCCTACTCCTAGCATCAACCCACAAAATGTCCTTCGAGAGACCCATCACGTATCGAGCCTATGCATGTGGAAAATTTTTTGGTTATCTTCCGTCATTTTAGTAAAATAATCTAGCATAGCCTCTGCATCACCGTCTTTTAACTTCAACCTCTTATACTTGAGGACTACATTGTGCAAGTCTTTTTTGGTGATAGCCATGTTCTGAACACCGTTTTTTTGTAGCGCCAAACTATTGTGAATTTGGGGAACCCGAGCCCCACTCGAATATCATCAAATAACTTCCTCCTAACGTGTCCATCCAATTCATCTTTCCGATACATCGATATGTATCGTGACTTGCGAGGGGTAGGGGTGTGGTTTTTGTGGTCATTCACCGCTTTCTTCAATTTCCACTCATCATTTTCACTCTTAACGGCGTATATCATAGCCGTACACCCACATTTTTTTGTTTTGGTGGTTCGAACAATTAAGTTCTGATCCCCAACGACAACTCTTTTTCCATTCTCCCACCGCTTATGGATTCGATTGCCCCAACGATCACATCTCCAAGTGTAATTCCTTCTCTCACCCCTTACATTATAAGATCCCGATAACTTAACGATTCCAAATCCTTCTTGTTTCGCGTAGGCTTTGTAATACTCATGAATATCCTCGCAAGAGGCAAACACCATCCCCGGAGTTGGAGGGCATAACACACTATTACTACCACATCCAGTCGTCGGAGTTGAATCATGATCAACTGCCAATGGTACAACATCTGTGCACTCATCAACAAAAAGTATATCTCCAGAATTACAACCATCCACATCATCCCCTATATGGATTGGTACTTCTGATTTGTCCACCACTCCATCCTCATTCAGCATATTCTGATCAATTAATAATAGAAACATAAGTTACAGCTTAGCACGACTTTAACTTCGTTCGAAGCACAAAGCAACGACTTAGGACCCGAGACTTGCTACAATTTTCGGGACAATTTGATACCAATGCTAAGTGAGGTTGGTTCCAAAGAAGCTGCATCTTGGTACCATTTTATGAAAAAATTGTTTGTGGGTTGTTCTTTTTGGTACCAACCAATTCGCACCATCTTTTTAGATACTTTCATACCAAATTAGCAATTAAAAATTTGTTCTCAAAGTACTTAAACCAATTTTAGAATGGTCAATTTCACACACAAATTGCACGGTGTCAATTGCACTTAACATTCTAAATTAACTAAATACTTTAATATATCAATTGACAAAGTTGAAGTATTTTGTATTCACTACATTCATGCAAATATCACTATTCAATTAAACATTACAATTGATGTGTATTCATTCATGCAAATATCACTGTAGTAATAATTATTCAAGTCTTTCCAAATTTTACCAATTCACCAAATTTACTACACCCTCAATAAATTTCCATACTTGTTCAATGCATCTAATTTCATATCTAATTTCATAAAACCCCAATCCTATATTTACAAATTGGCTGATACTTTAATCTAATTTCATAAAACCCCAATCCTATACTCATAAATTGTGTAACAACATCTTCCCCCCACCTCTAATTTCGAATATTAATGGCGTACCTGATTTTTGTCGAAAAAAGGGTCGTTGTTCGAGCTCTCATCCATGGAGATTGGTTGATTCAGATCTAGTAGGTTTTCCATTTGCTTCAGTTCTTTCTCTTCTATGATGTTGGGGAGGTGCTACAATGGTGTTGCAAATTTCTCCCGCCAAAAATCCTCCTATTCCCGCCAATTAGTAAGTAAAGTTTCAGAAAATTTTCCTTCTCTGTATTTTCCCCCTATTTTTTCAGTAAAGTTGCTTTTCTCTCTCTCTTCACACTCCTTTGAGAGAGAAAACAAATATCTCTTGACACTCTACTCCCCCACTCTCATGTTTTTTAGAGATTGAAACCTCACTGACTTTTTTTTTGTGTGGCCCCACATTATTTTAATTTTCTTTTTTTTTTTGGCCTGTTTGAGTCACTTTGGGACTCAAACTGTTTGTTGCCAAGAGTTTCTCCGAAAACACTTTAGAATTTGCAGTATTTCTCGAGGAGGAAAGGGGCCAAGAAAAAGATAGAATAACATACAGAAGAAGCTTGTAAGTTGTAACCCTAACTCTCCAAATTCCAATCCGTAGAATTTTGCTGCGATTACAAGGGAAATTCCACTGTCTCTCTCTACCGATTACAGATTGCAGATTTCATTTCAGTTTTCTTTTCTATCTGGAAAATTCGATTTCGAGTTTCGTATTTCCAGCATCAAATCGAGTCATTTTTCGAGGAAAGAAATTGCAGACAGATTCCAAGAAATCGAAGGTTTTTAAGTTTTTATGATTTAGATTTTGTGGTTTACCCTTAATTATTTGAGTAAGAATTTCGTTAATTGCATCCTATTCGGTCGTTGCCGAGCGCCGATCACCGGCCAGCCACCGTCGGCGTCCCCTCACGGCCTGACTACAGTAAGTTCTGTTTTAGTTTTTATTTTATGTTTGTTTTTCAATTTTCATACTTTCATACTTTATATATATATTATATTCTTCGGTTGTTTGAAAGTTTACAGGTAAATTGTTGATATTATTCATTAGTCAGTGACTTACTGAAATTGAAATCAAATATAGTTTTTAGGAATTAGCAATTTCGGACTAGATTAAATTGTTCATTTTTTTCATTGGTATGTGTTTTTTTGGGATCCAATTGGTATGTGTTAATGTGTATGACTTTATGTTCTATTTTATTGAAATCAACTATGATAATTGATTAATTTTATCAATTCAATTAGGAAATTGACAATTGTATGACTTTTAAGTTTTAACCTTATGTCTTTTTTTCCTTAATTGGGTTGTATGACTATGCATATTTTGGACATTTCGGTTGTAAGACTTATGTATTGAACGATTTCTGCCAACTTTTTCCCGTTACTTTTGTGTTTGTTGTACGTCTGTACCCCCAAGTTTGAATTCCTGGGTCCGCCCCATTTATTGTCATAAGATGATAAGAATGGTGAGAATTTGCAATGAAAGTAGTCTTACAGATTCTTTTTTTCTTTTTGGGCGATGGTCTTACAGATTTGTGGACGGCTGTTGTTGGTAAGAGTCTCCTTTATGGATCTGCTCATACTTGTTGTAGTATTGATTTAATATAAGGCTGGGACTCAAAAAGTTAATGCAGTAGATGAGAAAGATGAGTGCATCTGTGCATGGAGGGAGGGAGAGAAAAGGGAGCAAGGTCTCATGATAGAATAGTAAAGTTTCTAAGCTTCGACTTCTGAGAACACGAAATTGTAATGAACTAACATAGATGTTTGTAGACACATAATTGTGATAAAAATATGCCTATAATGACAAACCAAAAACAAATATATTATGGGAGTTAGAAAGATGATTCGGGAAGAACAAGCGTTGATATGATTGAATTGATGATTAAATCACCGATTACAACCTAGCTACTCTTTCGAGAGGAACGACACACTCTCATTTTCTCACCACAATTTTCAATATGCCTTGTTCTTTCTAATTACCCCTATATATAAAGTTTTTCCCTCAACAAACTACCTAGCTTATTCCCCAAGTTATTAATCAAGATAATACCTAAATTACACTTCCTCCTAATATCAGTTTAGTACAGAAATATTTAGTGAGTTTTAGAATAGCATTGTTCACAACGGAGTCCTCTAAAATTGTATGTCTATTTACAGTGCTCCGATACAATTTTCGGAAAAAATAAGGAAAATTGAGGGATGCCCTGTTCAGGGTGGGTTTGTTTTTTGGGGGTTGGGGGCATGCAAGGATATGGCATTGTAAGTTTATGTCCTAGAGGTGTTCAGTGGCTCTTTGCTCTCTCTATTCAGTTTGCCCAGTACACAACCCCTCCTGTTCAAATCTATTTAAATATGTCTTCATTGCTTCCTTAAGTTTGTTTCTGTTAACAGGAAAATTCTCGCTTAACAATTGATTTTGAATGTTCTTTACCAGTTTCTTTCAGTGTGCTACACGAGATGCATCCTCCATTGACATTACACCGGCACCCTATGTGTGCTGAAGTAAGTTGAAACTTTGTTTTTGAACTTCGTTTTCTGATCTTATGTCGTGCATGCTACCGCTTAGCATCTTGATTTTATGTATGTTCTGGAAACTAACGCTGGTTATTGGGTATTCTATATCCCTTGTACTAAAAGGTGCAGTGCATATTTTAAATGAACTTGCAATGTGGTATTTTTCTGGCTGTCAATAATCATTTCATTTTCTTTCCTGCAATGGTTCAAGGTAATCTTTTTTGTTCCAGTGGTCTGTGGATGGTAATCTGTACCTATATATTCTCATGCTATTTAATCTAAATCCTCCTTTCCTTTTGCCCAGACTATCATACAATATCTCTTTTTTCTAATTGCGTCATTTTTCTCTTGGAAAGAGGTGGCAGTAAAACATCTTGTTTTGACCCAAATTTGGTTATTGTTATCCTAGCCCTTCTGCACTCCCACGTTTAAAAGATCAGAGGAGGTATTGACTTTAGACTCTCATTGTATCTTGCAGATCATTGAGGCATTCCAGAAATGTCATGCAGATCACCCTTTTGGCAAATTTTTTCGGCAAGTGCACTGAGCTTAAAATTAAACTTGATCGCTGCTTCAGGCAGGAGGTAATTACTCTCCATATTTTATGAATATAAAGCTCTTGAACATCTTTTTCTTTGGGTGGGTGAATGTATTGGATTTTTGTGATTTTTTCCCCCAGAAAGCCGTAAAGCGGAAGGTAAACTTTGAACAGAGCAAAAAACTAAAAGAAACATTACAGGCACAGAGGAAGGAAACTGCCGGACACAGTTAAAGAATGATTTTGGGAATTGCAAATGTATGCTTTGCTGGAACTATTGGTACATATTTCAAGTTAGCATTTTACTGAGCATGTAGCATTCAAGATCAGAGTTGTTATTTCTCTCTGTGTTGTTGATTTTGTATTCATTTGCTAGGAATACTCGAGGAATAGGAGAAATATTACAACTTCTGACACGGGGTCTAGGGATATTGTATACTTGACTCGAACTTGCGGTGAATAAAAATCACGACCTTTGTTATTCATTTATTACTTTACTGAATGCCACAGGTCTATTTTTCCTTCTTAAATATCACAGATAAGTATAAAAGAGAGAAGAGGATCGCACGCTCCAATCACTTTTGCACCATCATCTTTAAATCGCAGTAAAATATCTAAAACTCTTTCTGATATCACTTCACCAGGAGAAGTTATGGGAATACCAGGTGGATATGGACATATCAGCTCACCACATACTTTTCCAACTGCGTCTTTAACATCGACCTTCTTTTTCCTTGCAAAGAAAGCCTCTCGTGGAGTTAATTGCATATCAATGTCCTTCCATAGGTTGAAATTTATATCAACATGCTTTATTTCGTTCTTCCTTTGATGTTGGATGAACGATGACGATGATGATAAATGCTTAAATCCTAAGATTAGCCTGTCGATGTGCTATGTACAAGTTCCTGGTGGAATCACAAGTGTGAGATATCGCTGCGTAGAGAGCTCAGAGATTATCTTTTGATCCATATATAAGAAGTCATCGGCTTCGTATCCAGAAACACCAAGATCATAGACACCAAAAGTAATTCGTAAAGGGTCCATGTTAGGGAAATCAAAGATGGTGATGCCTGAAATTTGTTTGATTGTGTTTCTAGCCTCCATTGCTAAATTAATTGCATTGTCAAAAATACTTGCTGAATGTTCTTTTAGTTGAGTTGTAGTAGCATCCAGTGAAGCCAAAAGCAGGGGACTTGGACTAGTGCTCTGAAGGCTTTGAAGGCATCTGCTGATTTTATCCTTGTCTATAATATTGTTATTGGATACATGTAACATGGATGATTGAGTAAGAGAGGAAAGAACTTTATGAGTGGATTGAACAACCACATCTGCGCCTTGCTCGAGGGCCGACAAGGGAAGAGATGGGTGAAATCTGAAGTGAGCACCGTGAGCTTCGTCTACAATAAGAGGAATGTTATGTAGCTTACATAGCTCATAGATCTCTTTTGTGTTGAGGCATATTCCTTGATAAGTAGGGGAAGTAATGAAAACAACACCGGGTTTGAGGCCTTCTGATTTCAATTCCTCAATTGCTCTTTTTACCTACAATAGAATTGCGTGTATCCGTTAGAGGAAAAGAGTACCAAATTTTCCAAAATAACACTCCCAGTTAAATAGAATAACAAAATCTAGCTAGTATTGATTTTTGACAACTTAGCCTATAACATCACTTTTAGGAAAACATAGAGAATATAACACATTAATCCCAAAAATACTGTAACACCCCAACTTTCACGAGCTCCGAGTTGTGAACAAATGAACATCTATGCTCCTCGCTAACTAACCCATATTATCACTCATACATGCAGGAAAACTTCCTAGTAGGTCGATTGATCCATCCCCCCCAACTCTTAGCCACACATGTTTAATTGCAAAGCATTTAGCATATGACCATCCTATAAAGATGGGAATTTACCGGTAAAAGTGGTATAACTATATTATCATAACCATTTGAGAGTATCCTAAACATAATGAATTAAAATACCCTGAAAGGATACAAAACAGAATATCTTCAAAATCGATATTAGGAGAGTAAAATTTTCAAAACTTGCCTGAGATGGAGAGATTGTAGTAGGCATATCCCAATCAAAATCATAGTCAGAAAATATATACTTAGGTACGAGCCCTGATAAGACCATTGCAGATATTGATGATTTGTGAGAATTTCGAGGTAGAATTAAGGTCTCTCCAGGACTACAAGCACCCATTATAGCTGCATGGATTCCACAAGTTGTACCTCCAACAAGAAACCACGTCCTTGATGCTCCAAATACTTCTGCTGCTTGCTTTTGTGCTTCCAATATAGGCCCTTGCGGAGTTGAAAGGTTGTCCACCTCTGATATGTCATGAAGGAATGGCCTTTCACCAATTAGCTGAGTCATTGGCAGTGGAGCTGCTAGACCTCTGTTGTGTCCAGGAAAACCAAACATTGCAACATTATCATCGGCCGCGGCTTTCAGTGCATTCACAAATGGAGGGGACTTGTGCCATTTAGAAGGCTCTATATGATAATACTGTTAAAAGAGAGTTAAAAAAACTTAATACTTTAACTTAAAAATATGTTTCGAAACGAATTAATAGATAAGATGGAGATGCAAAAACTTAATACTAGATTGTGCTGTTAAATTGTGTTACCTTGAACCTCAGTCAAAAGAAATTGAGCAAACAATGAGAGGCAAAAGATTTTCTAGTAACAGATGGATATGCCACGTAAATTTTAAGAAATTTTGTCCATGATATGATAAGATCTAAAACAGAGAGACATCAAATGAAATTTTGTGAAACAGGAAAAATACGATAAACCATCAATTTTACTGAAAATTAAGTCGTGCTTACCCCTCGTCCTTCGTGCACATCGTCTTGCTTAATCTTTGGCCCATGTGTGTTATTCTCCTGCAAAAAAATGATTGTAATGTAGCTTCTTCAAATTCAAAAATTCAATATGCAATTTGAATTAAATTAATTTCATCAAAGGTGATCATGAGCTATTCTTACATCAATACTTTGGGGAGCGTGGGCATTCAAAACTGATGGCACCATAGCTTTTTATCACTCGCGCTGTCCACCCCCAAAAAGATAGAAACTTTAATCACTTGTTAATGAAACTACTGCAATGATAGATGATAAATTAAATAATATGAAATAATGAGACGACTTCTAGCTATTGTTGTACCACTAGGACTGATTATGATACGAGTCGAGTTTGAGTATATCACTCTGCTCGACTCAAACTAGATAGCCTAAATTATCACTCTGCTCGACTCAAACTAGATAGCCTAAATTCGAACTCGAATTGAGTTGCTCGAATTCGCTTATTGCACGCTGTAAATTATACTATTATAGCATGAGCAATATGTTCAACACAAACAAATGTCTCACTTTCAAGTCTCAATCAACACAAAATGTGGAAGGTTTGAATAATGCAGCAATTATAGAAAAAAAAATAGTGATGTATTTAGGAGAAAAAAAATAAAAAAATGTAGAAATTAAACATCAATATTTCAAAAATTCAGTAAGCAAACTCATGAAAAGTGGAAACACTATATCCATATCATATGGCATACATATTTCAAACATGGAAATGCAAGGTAGAGAAAATCAAAAATCAAAAGGCAAAATAATAAATAAATAAAGGGGTGAGATAATTACCTTTGGAGTGGTGGCCAAACTTTCGGGCTGCTAGAGAACAGGGTCAGAGGGAAAGAGAGAGTGTAGTGAGGGAGTTAGAAGATTTTCGCCAATATAATGATGGAAAAATGAATATTGTGTTATTTGCGTATTTACTTTAGGAAAAATGGATCAGAATACTCCCAACTTTGGACGGTTCGCTTTTAATACCCCCAACTTTGGATTATTTTTAAATACCCCCAACTTTGGGGGTGGTCCGCCAAAATGCACCTGCAGGATGACTTAGAACCTTGTTAGCAAGGTAATTTTTTTTTTCCATCCTCTACTTCTTTTTCGTCCATTACAACCACCACCTAGCCACCGGCCCCACCACTACCACGACCTCCCCACCGGCCCCACACCCCATCCCCACCCCACCACCCACCGAATCTTCCCCACCCCACCACCCACCACCTTTGAACCTCTCCCTCCCCCACGCCCACCCCAACCCTCGCAGCCCCCTAGCCCCACCCTCACAGCCTCCCCCTCCCCCCACCACCCCAGTCGAATTCCCCACCCACACCGCCACTCCTTGCCACCATAAAATACCTTCCAGTCCTATACATATACACACCTCTGCTTCCTTTCCCAACAGTAATAAATTGATTGGAAATTTGCAATAAATTTCACCAATGAATTCAGAGGACAAATTCAAGCTAAAACTCAAATTTTCAGGAAATCTGAATTTAGAAGTCTACACTATAATTTCCAAATTCACAAGAAATTTTGTCAAAGAATTTCGGAAGAAACTGAGATTATTGAATTTTAAAATCCAACACACAAAATCGACAGTAACACCCCCAACCCGCACCGCATAATCGCAGCATCGTTGCTGCCAAGCTCAAGAACATCTAGCGTTGATGCGAGTTTCCGAAACCTAGGGATCGAGAAGCTAAGCATCGGGGGATGCACTAGAGAATAAGATCCAGGCGTTGGATTAAAGTCGCTAAAGTTTGTATTCGTACTCTTTTTCCTTCGAGAAGTGTCTTAGTGAGCAGATCTTTGATGCTTTGAATGCATATTCATCATCATCTGGTGGTGGTTGTTGTGGTTCTTCTCCACCTCAATCTCCGTGTTCGTATTCGGAGGCGTGTTTTCTGGAGACGGTGATGGTTTGAAGGTGGTTGAGAACAGACAAAGAAGGGAGAAATCAGAGGTGGTTGTTGGTGGGAGTGAAGGTGGTAAGGAGGAGAGAGAAATGGTGGTGAGGGAAGGTGGCGATGGGGGGTTGGGGGTGGAGAGAGATGAGATAATGAGCGAGAGGGGGGGGGGGGGGTTTTGGTTTACCGGTTCATCCCGGTCATAACAATTAAATGGTGCATTTTTGGCGGACCACCCCCAAAGTTGGGGGTATTTAAAAATAATCCAAAGTTGGGGGTATTAAAAGCGGACCGCCCAAAGTTGGGGGTATTCTGATCCATTTTTCCTTTACTTTATTACCCTTTGTATTTTAGATTTGAGTATGGGTAAAATTATTTTTTAAAAATAATCAAGCTACTCGTAATCAAGTAGTGAATTGCTCCGTCAAAAAAAAAAGAGTAGTGAATTGCTCGACTCGACTCATTAAAATCTCGAGTCGAGCTAACTCGAGTCGAAATTTAATCAAGTTTCAACTGAATCGAGCTTTAATACTAGTTCACAAATTGTCTAGTTTTATAGTCACCCCTACCCACCAGTTACTCAATTAAGCAGTTATCAGTTACACCTTTAGAGTCAAAAGTTTAAATTCGGTTGATAAGGGGGTAAAGCCAAGCAGCTCTGCAGTGAAAATTCATGATATAATTTTTTCCATGCAGATTTAATTTGCTTTGGGAAATTATTTTACAAGTGTCGGCATCACCGCACCAGATTTGAATAAATTATTTAATGTCATTTGTTGGAATTGCTGGTGTCTGCGAAAATTCTAAGGTGATCATATTGAAAATATGATCACTGAAAATGTAGGGTCAGAATGAATGAGCCACACATTCAACATGACCCACTTGTATTTTCTCTTCCTCAAAAACATTTCTAATATTTATGAAAATACCATAAATTAATTTCTGAAAATCCCAAAAAATACCAAAAATAATAATAAAAAAATAACAAAAAAAATTTAGAAATAAAAAATTAGTCCGAAAAATTATTTTCCTGAAATTATTTTTTTAAAACTTTTGGGGGTATTTTCTCTCACTTCTTCCTTCGACTTCTTGCGGTTCCTCTTTCACAATTGTGAATTCTCCTATCCCATGGAAATAATCTCTTAGCTTTGTGCCGGCATCGATGAATGATGTTAGGCCGGCGACGATGACTGATGCTCGGCCGACGGCGATGACTGATATTCGTGGAAGTAGATTTCTCTGCGTCGTTTTGTAGTCTGCCATTCCCTTCCCGTATCCCTATCTGCCCGGAATCAAACCCTTGCGCCGGCAACGCTGACCTCCACCTCGACTAGGATTTTTGCACCAGAAATTTTAGATTGTAGCTCGAGATATGTTATCGGCGACAAACTGATATCAGATTTCTCCTACACAATAAGAAAGAAAAAATCAGGACATGACCCCAAACTTTATGTCCTGCCATATATTTTAGGTGAAGACCCAACCTTTAACACTTGGTCGATTTCTAGGACATACCCAGAATTTTAGTAATTAGGGCATGCCCCAACCTTCATGTCATGTCATATATTTTAGGTCACGACCCAAATATTTTGCGTTGGTCGATTTACTCGATTTTCTAGGATAGCCATTTAAGAAACGACTCAACTTTATCCATTTAGGACACGACCCATCTTTAGCCATTTAGGACCCGTCTCAGTTTTAGCAGCCATTTAGGACACGACCCAGCTTTAGCCATTTAAGACAAGCATCGGTGATTCGAGCACACAACCAATCTCTGACACCAAATGGTCCCGTAGAGACGCCTGTCATATACTCCAATACAATATTGTTGTACTACATCATGAACTAGTTACTCTTGTTGTAACCATTGAATAATCATCCTAACGCTTCTTAGTAATGTGGAAATCAAATAATAGGTAAATTTCCTTAGGGTCATGTCTTTAAATCATAGCGACCAACACAATGACTATTGATTCATATATAGGAGACAAGACATTCTACACAACACAATGGCTCTTGTGTATCGGTATGGATGAAAATGATTTATTCGGAGAGAACAATTGAGACAAACGATCGATCAATAAACCCTCCGACGCTCTGTATATATCTTGGACATATTTGGTTGGATGAAACCCTCTAACCACTACTTTGAATGAGATAACGTCCAATCATCACCATTGGTGTCTCTTAATTAAGAATGAATACACGGCATTATTGCATTGGTCGATTTAAGCACATGACCCAACACTTTAGGCTTAGAACACCGTACGACTTAATGTGGAAATCAAACACTAGGTAGATTTCCTTAGGGTCATGTCTTTATAGCGACCAATTAACACAATGACTATTGATTCATATATAGGAGACAAGACATTCTACACAACACAAATGGCTCTTGCGTCTCGGTATGGATGAAACCCCCGGACTATAGTGGCTCACCATGGGATAATAAGCCGATAAGGTACGAGGGATGACATTATTGTATTTCTTGGAATGGTTTATTCGGAGAGAACAATTGAGACAAACGATCGATCAATAGACCCTCCGACGCTTGGGCATATTTGGTACAAGGGACGAAACCCTCTAACCACTACTTTGAATGAGATAACGTCCAATCATCACAATTGGTGTCTCTTAATTAGGAATGAATATACGACATTATTGCATTGGTCGATTTAAGCACATGACCCAATACTTTAGGCTTAGAACACCGTACGACATAATGTGGAAATCAAACACTAGGTAGATTTCCTTAGGGTCATGTCCTAAGATATTTAGGGTCATGTCTTTGAATACTAGCGACCAACACAATGACTATTAATTCATATATAGGAGACAGGACATTCTACACAACACAATGGCTTTTGCGTCTCGGTATGGATGAAACCCCCGGACCATAGTGGCTCACCATGGGATAATAAGCCGATAAGGTACGAGGGGTGACGTTATTGTATTTCTTGGAATGATTTATTCGGAGAGAACAATTGAGACAAACGATCGATCAATAAACCCTCCGAAGCTATGTATCTTGGGCATATTTGGTACAAGGGACGAAACCCTCTAACCACTACTTTGAATGAGATAACGTCCAATAATCACCATTGATGTCTCTTAATTATGAATGAATACACGACATTATTGCATTGGTCGATTTAAGCACATGACCCAACACTTTAGGCTTAGAACACCGTACGACTTAATGTGGAAATCAAATAATAGGTAGATTTCCTTAGGGTCATGTCCTAAGATATTTAGGGTCATGTCTTTAAATACTAGCGACCAACACAATGACTATTGATTCATATATTGGAGACAAGACATTCTACACAACACAATGACTCTTGCGTCTCAGTATGGATGAAATTAAACCCCCGGACCATAGTGGCTGACCATGGGATAATAAGCCGATAAGATACGAGGGATGACGTTATTGTATTTCTTGGAATGATTTATTTGGAGAGAAAAATTGAGACAAACGATCGATCAATAAACCCTCCGACGCTCTGTATCTTGGGCATATTTGGTACAAGGGACGAAACCCTCTAACCACTACTTTAAATGAGATAACGTCCAATAATCTAACAAGACCACACTTGACTATGTTTTTTCTTATATAATGGTGCGAGATAACTTAATAAAATTGGTTGATGAATAGTGCCAAAAAGCAAATGGTGCAACTAACAAAATATGGAGGTAGTATTTAATAAACACTAATCTTTATTTCGTAGTAGAAATTAGAAAGCGTGTTTTAGCTACCCTACATTCTAAGTTAAACATTTATTCTGTAACGGTTTTCCTATCAGCAAATGTAAACATACGCGTATCTTATTTTTGTCTTTCTTTTGCGTACCATAATACATAAACAGTTGGGGAGAAACATTTGACGTGCTGATACCCCCTGTCTCCGTGGTCACTAGCCATGATATGAAACTCACTTGCATTTATGCGGCGCGGGATCGAATCCTTTGAAGGCGAGCAGTGTATGGCCTTTTTGTAATTTTGTTCTGGGCAGCGTAAGATTTTATTAGATCATTATACTAGTATTATTTTTTTTATTATCTATTTTTTGCCTATTTCTAAGTTATCTAGAATTATTATTAACCACATAAAATGATATTTTTAACTCAAATATGACAGATTTCTCTTTAAACATTTTGATCCATGACAAATATGTTTGTACACAAACGTCAAAAAAAGATGTTTGATCCATGACAGACGCTTTTAGGGCACGTTTGGGCCAAGGCCCATATGCCTTCTTAAACGTTTGTTCCGCGGTGCAAACGTCTACTAAAGATGTTCATACCATTGAACTATTATTATTTTGAATTATTATTATTTTGAATTATTATTAACCACATATTGTTACTAATGATATTTTGATTCCAAACATGACAGTTTTTTCAAAATTAATACTAGCAATTTTATCTAATGTTTGTCATACATTTTAATTCTTTCTAAAACATGATTATACATCATTGTTCATTTGAATCCAGATAACAAACCACAATCTAAGTTGGCTGGATCAACATGATAGTTGAATCTTTCTTTTTTATTGGAACATAATAGTTGGGTCATCACCCAAAGCCCTATAGTTGGGTCACCCACCAAAATACATAAAGTTGGGTCATCACCCAAATCTCCATAGTTGGGTCATCACCCAAAGACCGATAGTTGGGTCATCACGGAAAGCCCCATAGTTGGGTCATCACCCAAGAACCCCCCAAAATTGAAACAGCCAACAGTCATGCCATGTTGAATCTGATAAAACACTGAAAGAACCCCGAAATCGATTAAACGGAAATCGAGATTGAAGAACATGATGGTTTTGTTCATGCGAAATGAAGTATAGACCTAAATCAAACAAATCAAGACTACTGAAATCGAACTTCCCCAAAACCAAAACCAAAACCCTAGATATATATGTAAAGAAGACTGAAATCGAGCTTTCCCTAAAAGCACACTTCCACCCTTGGTGTTTGCGTGAAGAAGATTCACTTATGCGTGAAGAGTAGAGTAACAAAAGAGCAGTTAATTGATCGAAAATGGTCGAGGAAGGAGATGAGATGGGTGGAGAGAAAACGCAGGGAAGGAAGTAGTTCATCGGGATTCAGGGGGAAAAAGAGGAGAGAGAAAAAAAGATGGGTAAATTTTTTATTTTGGTCAAAATAATTAATTTCAGAAAAATGAAATATTAATTTTTTAGGATTTTCTTATTAATTTTTTGAAATTTACAAAATTATTTTAAGTATTTATCATAAATATTTCTGATTTTAGTAAAAGAAATGAAAAAGAAAATAACTTGCTGAGTTGGCAAAACGTGTGGTGCATAGCCCCTTTGACTTCCGTTGACTTCGGTGGTCATAATTTTGGTATGATCACTGAATACTCATCCTGGTGTTTGGTGGTCAATTGTTCAATCATTTGGGCGTGAATGAATCTCATGTTAACGTGAAAGATCAAAGAAGAAATAAAACATAATCATTTTAGAAGATCGAGCTGCCATTTCTTGTCTGAAAAAGCATTCAAGAATCTTGTCTTTTGGAATAATGTTGAATCAGAATATGTTAATGCCTTGAAGCAAGTGCCATTCTTTTTATTTGAAGATTGCGCTAGAGTTTGGGATTGGAATGTGATCTTGGAAAATGATAGGTTGAACGTGGATCATGTGATCAACGGCAAAGAAGAAGGATTTAATTATTTCCATCTAATTATTGATGACATTTGAGCTCTTGCATGTAGTTTTAGTCCTATTTCTTGGTCTTTTTTAGTAAAAAATTATATATAGTGGTTCATGCTCTTGCTTAGTTCCCCTATCGGAGTTAGATAAGAGTTTGCAACTCGAATTTTCCCCTTCTATTTTGTCCTTGGTGGTTGATGATTTGCAGTTGAATGAATAACTTAGCTTGCTCTCTTTAGATCCCCTTCCCCAAAAGAAAAAGAATATGTTAGTAATGGATTTACTTAATGTTTGATTTACACGTAATAACAAAGATGACTCACATATTTGTGACCAATACGATGCCTTTGGTTGTTGCATGTTATTGAGTATTACTCAATATCAATATTCAATATCAATATATATCATCAGGACGTGTGGGCAAGCCTTGTAGCCCGTATCACATACGTCCGCCATATGATCTTAGAGATATTGGTGATTTTAGAAAATGATATAATTTCCTACTATATGTTAATGAGAACTAATTATACATAGATTGAGATTACTAAAAGTATCAATCTTTTTTTTTGTGGAGTAGGGGTTGGGGGATAACAACTATTTGAAATTTTACTTGATTAGTTGAAGATCAGGTACTAAATTCTTCAGTTATACGACCATTCTGAAAAAAACTATAAACTGGAAAAAAATGTGCAATATCTTTAATTTCAATTATTTTTGTAAATAGATTTATGTATCAGTAAATAAGGAGAGCTGAGATATAATTATATTATCATAGTTTATTAGAATAAAGTTGAGCTAGAAACTTTTACAGCAAGTCTTCTGTGTGGCTGGTTGTGCGCGTAAAAACAAACCAACTATAATATACTCCCTTCATCCCATAAAATAAGTCTTGTTTCCTTTTGCGCAATCTCCAAGACGTACTTTTGACCTTGGATATCTTTATTTCCGTATTAATAAAAATATACAAAACATTGATATTATGAAAGTACATAGTAAGTCGAATCTAACAAGATCCCACATGAGTATGTTTTCTTGTATGTATTAATAAAAATACTTGATCAAGTATTTTATTATTTGACTCCCAAAAAGGAAACATGACTTATATTATAGGACAGAGGGAGTATTAAGACATTAGTATATTACTCCCTCCGTCCCATTTTATAGTTCCCCTATTCCATTTTGGGTGTCCCAAAATGTTGTTCCCATTTCTCTAGTTTCCTTTTTAGATCAACCTTTTTATTCCAATAATGCCCTCATCAGCATAATTTAGGGACTGAAATACCCTCACTTTTGCTGAGCTGTCCACCATTTCATTTAATGAGGGTCAGAAATTTCTCCCAAAACCCCTACTTATTCAACGCTCTTCTCTCTCCTTAATTTTGGATGAATCCGTGTGAGTAGTAATACTTGCATTCTATTGGCTGGTTACTTTTAAAAAACTACTCTAATTGGTTGATGTAAGACAGTAAGGATTATGGATAAATGAAAAGAAGTTACTTTCAACTTTTCCTCTTCTCATTCACGTGGCCCAACTGTAGTATTAGACTTTTTTTTTATTTTTTTTACTGCAATAACAACTTCCAATGCAAGTACTACAACAATGATACTTCAATGATTACTTCCTTAATTCCCGTGCCTAAAATGAAACGGGAACTATAAAATGGGACGGAGGGAGTACTAAGTAACCCCTAAGATACGTAACCCCAACAATAAACATGAGTAACCCCTACTATATTAATGCGTAACCCTAGCCAATGTAAATCACCCATGATATATCAATTAGTAACCTAATTATCAAAAAGACTATTAATTAGTAACCTAAAAAAAAGTTACTATTTAAAAACTAAAAGCATTATAGTAATAGAGAAAGTCTATTAGAAGAGGGGTTACCATGAACCAAATTTAGAGCTGATCAACTCTAGCCCGGCCCGGTTTTTGGACAGTTTTTTTTTGGTTTGGGCGGGATTGGGGCAAGCCAAAAAAGACTTTTTAATCTAATTTTTGGTCCGGCCCGATTTTGGCCCGAAAAGCCCGCCCATCCCAGCCCATGATCACCTCTAGAACCAATCATTGTTGATGGCAGCCCCCCAGAAGAAAAAATAGTTTGGAGAAAAGAGGAAATATGAGAATAAGAAGATGAGGATAAGGTTTTAAACCAAGTATAAGTAATATCCAAAGCAGTATATCCAAGTATAACTCATTTTTTTCACCTTTTTGTGGGAAGGGCAAACAATCGCTACTGCATCACAGCGGACATTGCTACACCTATCCATCGGGTAGACAATCCACTACTAATAGAGCATTAAAAAAATTTATGTTGAGTTGGATTCCATTACCACAACCCTAAACAAGTCTTTATTAATAGTGGGTAGACAAAGTTTTTTCCCATCACAACAACTCTAGGGCTATAAATAAGTATTTTTTATATCTATGGAACTAATTAAATATTTATTAACACTGAATTACAGGTGATTTTGTCGTAAATTATCAATTTAATGAGTGCTTGTTTGGTTGCCATGTGAATTAAATTCTTATAGGAATTTACAATTTGTTGGAAATTAACTCCCTTATGAAATTCATAGGAATTAGTCTAAATTGTTTGCTAGTCATAAGGGAAGTTTCAATTCATAGGAATTTATGTAGGAAATGTGAGTGACCAAGGGGAGGGTAGGTAAATAAGTTCCTATATTTTGTGGGAATTCCAAATTCCCATGAATTTTCATTGCCCCCATTTTCACCATTTCCTGCCAACCAAACAATTACCCAAATCAAAAAACCGTGGGAATTTTTATTGCCTAGATAATTTCTTGTATACCAAACAACCACTAAGAGTGTCATTACGACAAGTGTTTTTTATGCTTATATATATAACTTTTATGATCTGATTGGTAGCAAGTAACAAATGGCGGCAGTCACATAATTTGTATATTTGAGTAAATAAAGTATCTTGCCAATACCTATGGTGATTTATTGACTAACATGTGCTTTTTTTCCTTCATATATCTGTATTACCACTAAATACCGTAAAAAACAATATATATTATTAGACTTTTTCTTGAGAAGATATACATTATTAGATGATAATGAGAGATTGTGAAGAAAAGGAGGCATCTAAGGATTGGTGCATATAATTACCATATATATTGACATGTGACCTTTTTCATAAAATTTTATTTAAAGTTAATTATTATAGCAACCATTCATTACTGTTACTAAACGAGCCTTTAAGAATGTAAATTACAGAACCCTTAAATGTATATTCCAACAAAGAAAATCTTAGCATTTATTAATATCAAGAGAATATATAGTATGAATTTGCCATAAATTCTTAATTTATACTACTTTTTTAACTGTGTCGTGATTAAGCTATATTTTCAGATAAAACTTGGTTGACCTAGTGATTAATTTACCTACTACTACTACTGGAACTATATTTCCAAACCAACCATTTATTGATACCATCATACCAAATGAACATGCATTTTGCCATAAATACTCAATTTATACTTGTTAGGAAATACTCCTAAATCTAACTACTTTGAAATTTGTGTCATGAGTAGGCTATATTTTAAACCAACCATTTATTGATACCACATGAATACGAATTTGCCAAATTATTATTAGATGATCCCGTAAAAAACAATATATATTATTAGACTTTTTCTTGAGAAGATATATATTATTAGATGATAATGAAAGATTGTGAAGAAAAGGAGGCATCTAAGGATTGGTGCATATAATTACCATATATATTGACATGTGACCTTTTTCATAAAATTGTATTTAAAGTTAATTATCATAGCAACCATTCATTACTGTTACTAAACGAGCCTTTAAGAATGTAAATTACAAAACCCTTAAATGTATATTCCAACAAAGAAAATCTTAGCATTTATTAATATCAAGAGAATATATAGTACTATGAATTTGCCATAAATTCTCAATTTATACTACTTTTTTAACTATGTCGTGATTAAGCTATGTTTTCAGATAAAACTTGATTGACCTAGTAATTAATTTACCTACTACTACTACTGGAACTATATTTCCAAACCAACCATTTATTGATACCATCGTACCAAATGAACATGAATTTTGCCATAAATACTCAATTTATACTACTTTGAAATTTGTGTCATGAGTAGGCTATATTTTAAACCAACCATTTATTGATACCACATGAATACGAATTTGCCAAATTTTGATGGTAACTAGTTTTTTTTGCCCGGGTGATGCCTCGGGTCAGTTATAATAAACTAATATGTTATTATTTTTAAATTTTATAATTTATTTTGCTACTTTTAGTATTTTTTGTCCATTAAGAAATTGAAAAATTCACGTCACAACGTGATAAGTAAAGAAAAATTAAAAGGTTTGAGTTTGAAAACAATACCTTAAAAGGAATTGTGGTAAGAGAATATGACATCAATATTCTCTTGTAAGTTACGTAATAAGAGTGTTAGAGATGTATATACTTGTTCAAGTCTTTTTAGTTAAGTATACTTATTACAAGACTTTATCATATTTTATTTGAAACATTAGACAACAAATTCATAGTGTATTGATGGTTAAGCTCTAACTTTTCATTTCAAAGGTCATGTGTTCGATACCTTGCACTTACACATTTCTTTTTTTAAAGTGAGGAGTACACATACACATAAAGCATATGCATTAGAAAGTTGAGGAGAGTGCCACGTGGCACACATAGGCTTTCTTTCACACGCCTTTTAATATATTTGTATAGATTTCTCGAACAATGAACCTCTTGTACGTTCCTAACAATAATATTTAATGCGTTTTAAAATTATAATGGAAAGTTGTGGGTGATAATAATAATTTAAACCAATATAATAAACCAATATAATAAAGTGGTATACTCCTAAAATCCTAGAATTATCTTCATACTTTCTATTTGTCGTCAAATTTTATAAACTTTGACCATTTTTTGTAATTCATATATAATTTGAAATATAATAATCTGGTTAGATCTTATTACAGCGTCTATCCAATAGGGCTATAAGTAAATTATAGTTTATACACTCCTAATAGATAGACAATTAAAAAAGGGAAATTCCCAATGGTAGGCTCATATTCTTGAAAATTCCCAGTAGTAGATTAACTTTTATTTCTTCCCATTACTAGACCCCAGTTTTCCTAATTTACCCATATGTAGCATTAATTAGACTTAAACATTAATTTCATGTTTTTTTGTTACTTCTATTAACTTTTGTTTCCTACTAACCATGATTTATTTAGGTCTAGACTTTTAACTAACAAATTTTTTTTCCTCCAATTCTAATTTCACTTTCCCTCCAGCCTAGCCTCCCCTTCCCATTATGAAGTGCTTTGCCTTGTGACTGTCATTCACCTTTCTTATTCTTTTTTTTCATCTATTTCTTGACCGAAACAGGGGGATACACATTACACTACGATTTTGAATCCGAAGAGAAATTTCATGAAGTTTAAAAAATTCCATGGCAAATTCATCTTCTTACTCCATCACTGTGTAATTTTTTTCCCCTTGGGTATGCATTATATATTTCAGAAGTCAAAGAATAGTGAATCTCTCACTTGCATGAAGAGTATGCATACTACTAACAGTATACAGTACACCAAGATATGTTTGGATTCATCATAAAGATTAATATTGACCTACTCTTTTGAACTAAATAAATCATGGTTAGTATGGCTTAGAAAAAACTTAACAGAAGTATTAAAATCAAACATGAAATCAACGTTTAAGCCTCATTAATGCTATATTTGGGTAAATTAGGAAAATTGAGACCTAGTAATGGGAAGAAAAAAAAAGTTGAATCTACCATTGGGAATTATCAAAAATAAAATCCTACCAGTAGGAATTTCCCATTAAAAAACAACTGTTAAAGGTGATTTGATACCGAATCATCTGTTAAAGGCAAAATTTCAAAAAACTACATTTTATAACCAACTTTTTTCAAAAAATTACCTTTTAAAAATTTTCTTTCAAAAAACTACCTTATATAACACATCCCTTTCAATATACTACCATTTTACGTTTATATTTAGTACTAATCGATAAATGACAATCGCCGTACGTGTTGCTGCCGGTGGGTTAGCTAGAAAAGAGGAAAGAAACGAGAGGGGAAGAAAGAAAAGCAATTTATGGTGACTCAATTATTAGTGATTAAACCCCATTAATGGTAAAATGGTAGTATATTGAAAGAAATTTGTTATATAAGGTAGTTTTTTTAAATAAATTTTTTAAAAGGTAGTTTTTTGAAAAAAATTAATTATAAAAAGTAGTTTTATGAAATTTTTCCTTTGTTAAATTTTATTAATAGTAAAAATGTACATTCCAAGCCGCGAGGAAGTATGAACTAATGCCATACAAGACTAACTCTTATTGCAACAGAACTACAGAAGTAACATACGAAGTCCAACATAGAAGGATAATGTTATAAATACGGACATCCGTTTTCAGTTTTCCACAAAACACACACTTAACTTTCAACCTCCTTCGTGTCACTTCCCCCTTTAGTTTTCCTCCCCATCAATTCAGAAAATATCCCCTACAATCGTTGTAAATCCCAACTAATCACCAAAAATGGCGCCTGTACTACCCGTATACAGCCTAGAACCTAAAACAATCCTCCCTGAAGAAGAACAAAACCAGCAATCTGATCATTCCGATCACCTCTTGTATGTCCGAGTTCGACTCGCAACCGATGAATCAGATGTTCCCTTCATTCATGGACTCATCCATAAAATGGCAGCATTCTATCATCTGAGTCACGAATGTGAAGCAACAATACCTTCTCTTTCCTCCACCCTTTTCAACTCCAAAACTCCTTTCGAACCCTTCAAAACTGTCACTGTCTTCCTCGTTGAAGTCTCCTCTACTCCTTTTTCTCCCAACCATCCCTCAACTCAACATTTCAACCATATCGAAACCACCCTACACCTTCCTCACCCCATCAATGACCCAGAAATGTCACTTTTTCGCACCGAAGAAGGAACAATCATTGCAGGTTTTGTGATCTTCTTCCCTAGCTACTCCACATTTTTGTCGAAACCCGGGTTTCATGTGGAGGATTTGTTTGTAAGGGAAGGCTATCGGGGTAAAGGTTTTGGAGGAATGCTGATGAAGGCGGTTGCTAGTCAAGCTGTGAAGATGGGGTATGCTAGAATGGAGTGGACTGTTACAACTTGGAATGTGGCTTCTCATACGTTTTATGAGAAATTGGGAGCTCGTATATTGAAGGACTGGCGGATTTTTAGACTTGCTGATGATGCCCTCTTATCTTATGATCAGCTTAAGTAATGAGATTGGAAGCAAAGTTATTACAAATCAACCAATCAAATTATTAAATCAGATAAAAAGAACCCTTAGTCGTCTCTCTTTAAAACCCTAGCCTTTCTTCAGTTAGTTTGGGGATGTCACCATCATTTTCGATGGTAATATATCCCCATTTTTACTTTTATGCACTTATATTTCTAGTTTTCGTTAATAATAATCCTTTTTTCTCTCTCTATTGGGGAGTTTTCTACCCAATTATTGGGCTCTTTGTCTCATCTAATAAGAGTTTGGAGTTGGATCTATTAGTCTCCCCTTGTGGAAGTTTTAAGTTTGATTTTCGTGATTTGTTACAAAAATGCAGTTTTTTATGATTTGCTCTACATATTTAATTTGCAATCATAGGATCTCGTATGCTACCTACACGGTCCAATAAAGAATTCTCTCAAAACTATGTTACATGATAGACTCTCTCAATAAAAGTCTGCATGATTCAGCTAACGAACGGGGGGCTACACTATATTGTCAGATCTCGCTCATCATTATTGTAGTATGTCGTAGAGGAACTTTATTTGATCAAGTTAGGTTGTGTTTCGTTATTCTTTAATATCGATTGTAGATGTCGTATCACTTTCAATTAATGAAATTTATCTTTTCCACTCAAAATATAAAAAAGCTCAGTTATTACAAGTATTCCTCCATGTTGGAACATTTTCAATTTATGTAAATTTGATATTAATTGCAATATTACTAAATTTGGTTTTATTTTTTGTAAAAAACTTATATGGACCTGGTCCACACTAAAATTTTAGTGTGGACCTAATGCTAGTATATGTGATTTATAAAAAAACAATAGATATAAAAGAGGAGTAGCTATAGATTGTAAGGATGACTATATATGCGAGAAAAAAAGTTATTATGTCAAAATTGTAACTTTCATTATAATAAACTAACTTAAGAAAGAGTCACTGTATGAGAATAAATTGTCACTATGTTAGATAATGGTAGATAAGTGTAACTTTAGAAAGTAAAAAGTTGACTATAAGGAAAAAAAAGGGTCACTATATCACATATATGACTTTAGTCCACATAAATATTAGTGTGGACCAGGTCCACACAAGATTAACTTTTTTTGAGGGGATTACTAAATTTGGTTAATTATAGTCATCTGTAATGATCTCTATCACACGTCTTTTTTTTTTCAGCCTTCTTATGTCTGTGCCATACACTACATATTGCTACCGGAAAAAGGAAGGAATTACTCCTAAGTTTCAAGAGTAATAAGAGTATGGATTATGGAACAAAGTATTTAAACGTCACGGTGTATTTGTGTTTGAATTCAAGAATAATGCTATGTACCTCGCTGTTCATCAATGTTATGTGGTTTAAATCTGAGTGTATTTGTCTTTGATTTCAACAGAGTGCGTGCTTGCTCCACCTTTTACCTTAAAAGAAAAGTTTTACGAGAAGTTTATTATTTGCATGAATTGATAAAAGTTCTCATGGATTTTCTGTGATTTTGTTTTTCTCATTATACGTACTATACAGTGGCATATAGGGCTGTTCAGAGTGCGGTCTGGACTGCACCAAACCGCAACCCAAACCGTTTTTTCACGGTTTGAGTTGGTTTGCGGTTTCAAAATTGCGGTTTGGGTTATGATTTCAAGTAAACCGCGGTTTGCGGTTTGGTTTGGGTTTTAATTTTTGTAAACCGAAACCGCAATTTTATATGATTTTTTAAAATTATTTTTTTTATCTATTTTGATTTTGTAAAATACACTTGACAAGGTGGCATACAAGTATACAACTGAAAAAAGAAGTTTGAGGTAAAGAACTTGGACACTTTTGATAAATTATTATTTATGTTTAATTATGAAGTCAACTTCATATTTATTTGGACTCTTTATATTTATTAACAATTTTTTTTTTACTCTTAGATTACAAAATTAATGTCGCGGAGGAAAAAATGGTTAAACCGCAAACCAAACCGCACCAAACCGTTTTGCGCGGTTTGGTTTGGGTTGGTTTGGGCAAAAGTGCGGTGCGGTTTGGGTTGGGAAAATGTCAAACCGTACATTTGCGGTTTGGGTTGGGTTACATCCCAAACCGCACCAACCCAAACCACGAACATCCCTAGTGGCATATACAACTGATATATTGGTGGGTGTAGAATAAAATTTAAATATATTTCTTGCCGGAGTAAATGGTCACATCTACTTGTTATAGGTTTATCTTATCTCTAAAAATTATCTCAAATAATCAAATTTCATATGTGGTTGAATGACCCCAAACATAACAATAATGTAGCTCGAGATGACTTGGGGAGTCTAGACCTAATTAAGAAACCGATCATTTTCAGGGTTGGTAATTTTCGGTAATGCCTTGTGAAATCGAGAAGTGCCTAATCATCTCGAAAATGCAACATGCACAAAGTTTGTATATCATGTTGCATTTTCATAAATAAAATGCTACTGATATTAAGTCGTAGAGGTGAGGATCAAGGTTGGTCTAGTGGTTGTAAGACCCTTCTTCCACCCCTGTGAGACTGTGACACGAGTTCGATTCTCACCCCTTGCAAGAAGGATCCCCAATTTCCCCCCTCTTTACAAGGGAATTAACCTTACCTTTAGAAAAAACAAAAAATTAAGTCGTAGAGGTCAAATATTTAGTAACAAGTACAAAATTTATTTTTAACACATACGATACGACTTAATATTGGTAACATTTATTTACGAAAATGCCACTTGACGTACAAAATTTATACATCTCCGGAGATGAACGGGCACCCTCAATAACTCTGAGCTCTTCTCAAAACAATCTCCCCCTAACCTGTAACATGAATTACCGATTGAAAAAATATCTATGATTTTTTCTCTCTCATCAGTGCATGTTTACTGCCTCTCTCACCATTGAAGCTACTATTCTTCCTCAAATCAGGTTAGTTTTCATCTCACCTTCCCAATCCAAGAACCACCATCCAAATTCGACTCATCCTGATCCATATCACCCTCACTAAAATTGTAGTCCACTACCAGCCATGGTCATACCTTGAGATCATCCAACTCTGATGGAATTCCGATCAAAATTCAGCAGCTTCACCTATAAACTGGTGTCCCAACTCCTCTCATATATGTTCGTCTCTCACTTATGCCATAACTGCAACTTTGAAGGGGATGGTGTTGGTGAATTGAAGGGAAAGGTGGGATAAGTATTTGTTGAACAATAAGTCACGAATGGTAGCTGGGTAAGGAAAGGGGAAGAGGAGGGAAAAATTGGCTAATGAGAATTTGACACGTTATCTTTGTAACCCGTTCAACAAGTTCACAAATTATTAAAACCGTTTTGAAACGGGTCTCATAATAGTTAGGAAACTTAGGATGATTATGACTTCTAAGTTCAATTATAATTTTGATTGATTTTTTTTTTTTTGACAAGTATAATTTTGATTAATTTGAGAAGACCATTAATAGTTGAAATTATTGGCGTTAATTTTTCCTAGATAATATACTTTATTAATGTTTTTTTTTTCTATTTTTTTCTCCACACCCCAGGTATAATAACAGGCACCCATAAAGCCATAAAATTTATCCCCTTAAGCCATTCGATTTTAAGGTAAAGAGTCATGTCACTAGAGATGGCCACTAGTGCGGGATTGGGCGGGGCCGGTCTCGTGGGCTCTAGCGGGCTGGGCTGAGATTTCACGACCCAGGACCGGACCGTGAAATTCACGGTTTGGGCGGGCTGGTTCACGGGCTGAAAAATCTTGGCCCACATCGATCTGTTACTGGTTTTCACGGTTCGGAAGGCGGTTTGTGGGCCTAGCGGGCTGGACCGGACTGGCAATCCGGCATGAGAATTTTTTTATTTTTTTTTCAAAATTATTTGATCATTGAAATTATTCGATATTGTTACATAAAACCTTTAAAATTAATTAAGATATATATAATTATTAATATTAATGAATAATTTCATTATTTTTGAAGTTGATTGAATTCTAATATATGCAATTTGATTTATATACAATTTGAGTAAAATATACACAATTTGGTTGAATAATTACTTGGGCCGGGTGGTCAGGTTCATGGGCGAGGCTGGGCCGGTTTTAGTGGACCGGTGCAGGCGATTTTAATAGCGAGCTTTCGTGGGTTGGGCTTAAAAAAATCAGCCCACGGCCCACCCACCAATTTCACGGTTTGAGCCGAGGCTGGGCCCGGGCTTTTCACGGGTTCGGCCCACACAACCCACGAGGTGGACTGGGCTGGATGGGTTGGATTGACCCGCACTATTGGCCATCTCTACATGTCACTAACTCCACCACCTTTCCCAGTACTCCCAAGTCCCACCTTATCTTTAGCTCCTATGTTTACTCAACTTGTAAACAATGGATTGTAGCTAGAGCATTACCAGTCTTACAAAAAAACCACACAAACCCTGACGATAGCAAAAGAAAATTGCAAAGACTATGAACATTGAAACATATTTTTTTTTCGATTAAGGAATAAGACATTTGACTAAGCAACTTTCCAACCACCGCGAATGATAGCTGGGAAACTAACTACGATCACCTGAGCCAAAGCTTTTGACCACAGCTTACCAACTTGTAGAATTACTTGTTGAACCAACCAAAAACTCTCGTCAGTCGTCACCTGACAATATATAATAACAAGTAAAACTTTGATTAGTATGATAATGCTTCCTAGTCCCTCAGAAAGTCAACGATCAAGTAGCCAATGAAAAATTGCTTATAGAAGTTGAGAATTAGCTGCAGCTTATGCATTAAAACTACCATGAATACACCTTTTCAACCTCTTCCAATGTTTATAGGTTTTCCTCCTACTGAGCCCTTGATAACATCGTTGATCACGATATCTAACGAGATATCCTCGTTAAGTAATTACCCCCCTGTACAGGTCAAAAACATCTTAGCAATGACTCGGAGACTCAGACTTCTTTCACCGCTGTTTACAGAGGTGCAAGAGCTTGAAATCCCGCTTCTTCCATCTGCAATCCTGTGTTTTACTGAGCTCTTGTCTCTGATTACGAAAGTGAAGCTTCTGATTCAAGGATGCACTGAAGGTAGCTACCTGTGGAACCTCATTCAAACAGAAGAACTGTCAAAGGAATTTACTGCAATAGTGAAGGAGATCGGCAAGGCTCTTGCTATATTACCACTACAATCTATGAACATAATGGTAGATATCAGAGAACAAGTGGAGCTCCTGTGCAAGCAGGCAAAAAGGGTAGATTTGTCAGTTGACCCCAAAGAGCTGGAAAGAAGAAATGACGTTCTCCAAACAATAGCGACTGCCAAGGAAACCAATGATAAAAACTATGGTTTCCTGGATGTTGAAAGAGCAAGAGAGCTCTTGAGCAGTATTGGCTTGAGAAGTCCAGTTGACTTTGCAAAGGAAACTTCAAAGTTGAAGGCAGAAGCAACAAGTCAGAGCGGTACAGGTGGGCCCGTAGTTGTTTCCAAAATTAATAGTCTTATTTCTTTGCTTTCATATCTCAGGTCTACGATCTTTAGTTTTGAAGAGAATGAGATCAGTCTTAAACTCTTGAAGCAGAAAACTACTGCAAAGAAACTTGCTGCATCAGCATCTTCATCTTCTCGAGCAATACTGACAGATATTCCCAATCAATTCTGCTGCCCCATTTCATACGAGGTAATGATAGAGCCTGTAACTGTTGCAACTGGACACACTTATGACCTAGACTCCATTTCTAAGTGGCTTAATTCAGGGCGTAAAAGTTGCCCGAAAAGTGGATGGAAGCTGACTCACTTCGCTCTAATACCCAACTACAACTTGAAGAGTTTGATCCATCAATGGCACCAGGATAACAATATCCCGTTGAACAAATTAGCAGCATCATCCTCGGAGCTGCATAAGATGAACAAAAAGGGGCAAGTATGTACTGATTCTATCAGATTCACATCGGAATTTTTAGTAGGGAAACTTGCTACTGCATCTCGAGAAATGCAATGTAGGGCAGCCTATGAGATTCGTCTGCTAGCGAAAAGCAGCATGAATAATAGGAAAATAATTGCTGAGGCTGGAGCTATTCCATTTTTGGTGAACTTCTTAAGTTCTCAAGAACCAATGATGCAGGAAAATGCTGTGACTGCACTGTTGAACCTTTCCATCTACAGTAACAACAAAGGTCTGATTATGGAGGCTGCAGCACTTCAAAAATTAATTGAGGTTCTAGAAAATGGGAAAACATTCAAGGCAAGGGAAAATGCAGCTGCAACAATTTCAAGTTTGTCAATAGTGGATTATTACAAGGTAGATATTGGAGCTCAATCAAGGGCAATAGCAGCTTTGGCACGTCTCTTGAGAGAAGGAACCACAACGGGAAAAAGAGATGCTGCTTCCGCGCTTACTAATCTTGCATTATATCATCCAAATCAGAGTAGAATAGTGCATGAAGGGGCAGTACCTTTAGTTATTGACGTATTGATGGATGACAAGACAGGAATTACAGATGATGCTTTGGCACTGCTTGCATTACTCTCAGGATGCTCTGAAGGAATGAAAGAGATCACCAGAAGTAAAGATCTCATACCCCTTCTGATTGATCTCCTGAGATCTGGATCCCCAAAGGGTAAAGAGAATTCAATCACACTTCTTTTGGGTTTGAGCAATGATGGAGCTGAGATTGTGAGACTGTTGGACCCTCAAACCTTTTCCTTACTCCGGAGTTTGATAGCTAATGGGTCATTCGAAACTCAGGAAAGGGCTAGTCTGCTGCTCAGGTTACTCATCAAATGCTGCTCAAATCCTGCAAACCTTTAGCATAAAACAGGATGAAATAAATCAAGGGTAACAATGAAATTGTTATGCTTGTCACTTGAAATCAGGGTTCACAACCCATTCTATACATTTTTACAAGATATAAGAAGACATACAATTCAATCTACCCAATTTTACAATTCCAGTTCAGAGCTTGTAGCCAGGTGGCATCATAAAGCCAGAAGTCCGCACAATTCTGGGGATGTGGTTCCTGATATTCACACCATCACTGATACTAGTAGTGCTTTTGCTCCCTACCCTTTTCTTTACTGAGGTGGGATGAGTGTCCATTTGCTCCAATATGTGTAGACAATGTAATAATTTCGATGCGATAATAATTAAAATGCATTTTTCAAAGCAGTATAACCAATTACCACTTTCTAAACAAAACAGAAAGAGAAAAAGATAAGATAATTAATAATCAATTGGTAGTTCATACACTTTATAGTATATGATAGCTATGTCAACAGCTCAGCATCAGAAAGATAACAGCAACAGAAGAAACAACCCCAAGAAAGGGTACAAAAAAGAACTAACATTGTAGAAGTTGTATCGCGTAATTACAGCTTCGCCTCCTTCACAGTGAAAGTACACTGAAAACTTACCATGAGTGCCTCATGAATAGGACATGCGAAAATACATAGGTGGATCACAAAAATCATCCTATTGATGATAATACTACACGACAGGTTATAGAGGGTGCACTGCAGCTTCTGAAAGAATGAGACTCCACAGCTCTTGAAGACCGCAGACTTCAATGAGTTGAAATATGAGTAATTGAGTATCATACAGCGTTCGTTGTAAGCGTCACAGAAAGGAAAAGGTTATAGAGTGTCGAGGATCAATAATGTAGTACAATTCCACTTAACAGCAAATAATATTACTTCATTAATACAATAACTTTACAAATATTTATCATATCTTACATATCATGTACAAACGGGAGCTACATCATGGACAATGAGAGAGTGAGAGATATAAGAAAAGGAGCAAAATTGAGCCTTCCTAGTCTCTTCTATAACACATTAGAAAAGAATGCCTTGTGAAGGTTCAACTTATGTTCAACCAAGCAGAGGATATAGCAAAAGATTGGTCAGCGTTTTTCTGTGAACAATTATTCACATGAGCTGAAGTGACAATGCTGTCAGTGGTTTACAATTCTACCATTTCTAACTTCACATGCGCTCCATCCATCTTGTATTTCCAATACCAGCTTCCACTATCTTTCTTCGAGTCTTCTATGGGGCCTAATTGCTTGGAAATACCTGAAATTAAGCGGATAACCTCATTTTTTTGAATTTCTGGGACATAGTGAGCTAAAACACCTAAAAGTTTGTTGTTCTCTAGTCTCTGTCTTCAAATCTGATTAGACAGCTTCCTTTATCAAACCAATGTCAAGGAGTGCCTTGACTTTGTTATTAGAGCTGAAGGGGTCATTTAAAAAGTATCAAAAAGTGACTCCTTTATATAGTGAAACAGTTTCACGGTAAGACCATCTCATCTGAATATATGGCTCCAAATGGAAAGGACATCATATCTATATGCACTCTAGACTTAAAACCGGCTAAATTAACAAAACAAACTATGAGTTCTATTTAAAAAATCAACAGTCTCAATGTCAAGTGGAATCTTATATAGACAAATAAATTATTATTTTCTACTATTCTCTTTCCATCCCGTCAACGTTTTTGCTCCCTTTATCCTCACACTTTTTCTGACCTGATTTCTTTCCCTTCGTCCAATTTCAATAATACTACCTCCGTTTCTTAATACTTGGAAGTTGGAACATACTTTCCTATATCTTTTAGATGCAAAATTTGCCTTTTTGGTGAGTGGATTAAAAGAAATCAAATGTTGCAAGTTAAAAAAACGAAAGAAGTATGGAAATGACACATGAACCGATTACCAAGGAGAAGGAGAGAGAGTGATACATGGCTGATGTAATTAATGACAAAGTAAGGCTTTCCTTGTATAAGAACTTACCCAAGAGAGAAATGTTGCTATTGTGAAACATCCCAACAAAGAATATGTTGCAACTTGCAAGTACTAAGAAATGGAGGTAGTATTATCTACATTGAGTACTCTTAAAATCGTGGCAAAACCAATCTTTATTTTGGGGACAAAGGGTGTATGAATGTGCATCAGCCACTAAAAAGTTTATCCACAAACCTGGATTGGTGGATGTAATCTTCAACCTGTAACCATCAGGGACCTCAAATACATGATTTCCCTGCATCACAAACATTTCTTTCATGAGAAATCACATAAACAATATTCATGAGATGTAAGATCACACTTGAACAAATAATGGATATCATGGAACTACTGAATCTATTCCAGATAGAAACTTTACAATACATATCAAAAGGAAATGTATGATCTATAAAATCAAAATGTCATTTACTGTCACCACATGAAGAGAAATTGCCCAACATATTGTTGGGGTGAGGATTAGAACCCTGGGCAAAGCCCTGAAATTTGGTGACTCCTCTGAGCTAGCACCTCTTCCTCATGAAAGGTCCATTAATGACAATAATATGTTACCCTTTCTTGATAAAAGATTCGCCCGCTTACAACAATAACATCAATCCAAAAATCATTATTCACCTCAAGAGTAACATCAATCGCCTCAAATTCAGCATTTCCATGCAGCATAACCTTCAAACACTCGTTCCGATGCACCTCATGCCTCCAGTACATGTTTAATCCAGATTCCCAGTCAATTCCTTTGTTTGACACCCTGACGTTCTGCAACTTACACCTTGCACATCTATAGAAACCACAACATACATGAGCTGAGTTTGTATCCTTTTGCTCTTTGTAGGGCATTTATAGTTGCAGAAATCACCTGTGACCATACTCTAACAGAGGTTCCCCACTTTTGTCAGCCTTCATAGCACCCATCACATTATCAGCAACAATGATCATGCTGCCATTAAGCTGAAAGAGAGCAGCAAAGTCAGCTACGAGAAAAAAAAAAGTCACACACATTTTACAAGCTTCATATCTATTATTACCTGAACATCTTTCCAGAAAAACTCAGCAACCTCAATCTGCAACTCTGATCCCTTGGAGATGGAACCTCCATGAAACTGGAAACAAAGACAAGAAAAGGTGGAATCATGATTGGTAAAGAACTAAAGATGATTATCCGACTAAGGATTTCTTTTTCAAGAGCAAATGCACTTGGTTTTGGTTTTAGGGGGGGAAGAGGTTGGGATGAGGAGGTAGACTGGGGTTCAAATAGCTAAGCAACAGCTTCTAGGACAGAAATCAACTATCACAACAACAAAACATACATACTCATCAGAAGCCAGAAAAACCCTCAACCTCCCCCTCCCCCCTCCAACCAACTTCTACCTTGGGAAAAAAAAAAGATTAATCTAGAATAAATCTCATACTTGCCTGGTCTCTCAAGTTTTATAAAAAGTTTGGCATACTCCAGAACAATTCCTATTTTTTGGTAACCCCTCCAAAATTGTCCCTAGCAGTTCATTCAATCACCTTGTCTTCTTTTCCTAAATTAAAGCCTCTATAGTCTATACTGCAAATCAGAAACAATTTACTGCAAAGCCCACCTCTAATATCCACAGTACCATCTTGGACATTAATGACAAAGGGAAACCGAATTTGTGATTTCTTCTGTCACTTGCTCCTTATTTGGAAGCATGTGCAAACACACCCCACATCTGTGTAAGTGTGGGTACGGTCGCATGTCTGGAGGCAGGATGGGAATGTAGAAATGTGTGAAAGTGAAAGGGGGAGCAGGTACTTGTTTGTGTGTGTCTGTCTACATATATTTCCTCCTGCAACATTTTTGTTATTTGGAAGTTCCAAATTGCAACATTACCTTATTTGCTATTTTGTTCTCTGTATCTCTCTCCTAATAAAATGAGTCTCTCTTTTCATCTATATCTATCTCTCTACTCTTCACAAGGCTTCTTTAAAAAATGTGCCAAGAATACATGTTGCACTAATAGTTGACAGGAGGAAGTATATATATATATATATATAGAAGTGAGTTCATTTGAGAATGCATACTTACATGAGAAATGAGAATTGATTTTACGCGCTATAACTCTAATGAACAAGTGATGTAACTCTAATGAAAAAGTGATGTAACTCCAAAAAAAAAGTTAAAAAAAAAATTTTTTTGGGCTCGATGTTTTTTCAGGGGTATAACTCTAATGAACAAGTTTTGTAACTCTAATCCAATCGTGTGGTTGAGATTCATTCTCATTTCTCATGTAAGGAGGCATTCTCATGTGATCCTGCCCCTATATATATATACACACAACACTCTCTCTCTCTCTCTCTCTCACACACACAATTCACTACAGCTCCAGAAAAGAGCCGTCTTAAGAAGCATGAAGTATCTGAGATTACCTTTTGCCTAGAAACTTCCCAGAGAGGGCCCAAAGCAGGATGCAAAAAAATGAGATATGGAGGGCCAGATTTAATGTAGCTTTCATTACCACCCACCTGCAAGATACAAAATATCAGTTCCAACCACTTAACACAAATCAAGTACATCAAGATTTAGGATACAACAATAAAAGTGCCATTGGTAGTGTCTTGTGCTTACTAAATTGAGGGGAGTATTCACTACCCCTGTCTAATTAAAGTATTTTCCCATCGTGAAGAAAAATTAGTTGTGGGCCTGACAGACAGACCAAAAAAAGAGAATTTTTTAAATTTGGTAAGCATTAATTCCATGGAAAACTAGCAACGAAGGGTATAAGTTTCAGCCAACTTTTTATAGAACTCTTCAAGAACTCTTTAACTACTAAATCCTACCAAGTAAAGAAGGTAGTCTATCATGACCAAGAGACAATAATTGGGTACCAAGAGGAACAAAGTATATTGCCATGTCTGCCGAGCAAAAACAGAAAGAGGGGCTATTATTATATTAACCCAAAAGTTTGAGCAATTGGCCAAGGAATTAAATTTCCAAGTCAAATATGATTTTTAAGATTTAACCAGAAGCAACATGACTGAAACATTAATAATCATGAGAAGATAGAATTCAGAGTCACGGAAACTGGCATACTTCAGAAATCTTGATATTGCAGTAAGAAAGAAGATCATAGGCATTCCTCATAATATCCAGCAATGCTCCATCCGGAGTCTGCAAGCAGGAAAAACAATAATTGGTTCCTTCAAAACTAAGCCAATCAATATTCAAGAAGTCATTGCAGTGAAAGAAAAAATATTCAAGGAGTCTGAGAGTTGCTCCAGGTGTTCATTGAGCCACGCCAGGAGCAATTCAGTATCCTCAACAAACATACTTCTTTTTTGCCTTGTTTACACTTTAGCAAAACTGAACTAAGTACATGAACATACCAGTAAAAAGTCCATGCACACATCAGGTACTCAACTCAACTTATAATGCTAGCAACCTAAAGCATATTAAAAGACACACAAATGACAAGAAAACTGCTAGCATAAGGATTTCAGGAAATTACATGGACACAAATCTATAGACCAATGAGTGAGCAACTTGTCTGGATGACAGGTATCACGCATTTAAGTTTTACTTTGATAAAAGTTGCTTTAGAGACATTTCTAAAAATCACAAAAAGGCGATGATTCATTGATATGAGATCTGAATACATAATTACAGAGAAACTGGCACTCATTTTTTGCATTAGTTATTATCTTTAAATAGTGGGTTTCCCCATTCAAACAAAGAGCCATAAATATCAGAACCCTTCCCAGAGTCATGTACACTGAGGATATAGAAGATGAGAAATAACAACTGTTGGTCCAAAAGAAAGATCCTACTGTAATTCAGGCTTTGGCATCGTTTTTTTTCGGTTGGGCCATAATAAAGATAGCAGTTTGACCAAAAGGACTGAGTGGGAACGATTGCATCACTACATAAGTGAAACTCCTCCTGATTACATCTATGTTATCATATAGCATTGAAAATATAAATTGCATTTTTCAGAAATTTATCTTTAGAATTAATGATACTATATTACAAATCCATGGCCAAGGTCAACAGACTCCAAAGTCTAAAATCAAAATAAGCCCTTTTTGAGGCAGACATGCCACCTTGTTTCCTTTTCTTCTTTGTTACCTGGTGAAGAGACATGCCGCCTTGTTTCCTTTTCTTCTTGGCAGATGAAGTGACCTTTTTTCGTTCGTTATACACCATAAATGTATCCAGGACATCTGTTGTAGTTCATTGAAATTAGGAAGGTGAATAAAGAAACAAAGATTAGATAATGGAGGTGAGACTAAAACGCAGTACTGAGAAGTGGAAATAGCAGACCTTCTTTTACTCCATAACACCGAGATGGATATGTATTGCAGAAGTCATCGGCTATATTTTGCATTGTACATTCCAGCCTGCCACCAGAAACACTGCAACATGCACACAAGGGTAAGCCATAGCTTTTGTTAACCCTCCCCATCGCAGTGCATATGTGTGTGCATAGAGGGACCCATATGCGTCACTATCTTTTCTCCTTTGTTTGGGATGGCATATTTGTGGATTCTAAGCAAGTATTATTGCTTTTTACCTGTGCTTGATGCCGTAATGATCAATGTATTCAATTTGCTTCTTAATATTTAGAACCAATCCAGGTAAACTGCTCTCATCACTGCGTGATCCAACTTGCTCCACCGAATGAAGATCAACATATAGAATGTTTGTATTGGCAGGGAACTCAGATAGCAAGCTGGGAAGATTAATATTAGGGTAAACATCTTTATAAATAAGGTCGGAGGAAAGGCATTAAGCAATCAATTACAAGAATGACAAAACAGGCTATGTGGCAATGTACAAATGTCAATCATGCAATACATAAATAAGAAAATTTAAACTTCCAAGTTCTAACTGCATGCCAAAGATCAATTCTGACAGGCAACAGTCTTGACGAGACTGGACATAATTTGACCCCCACTAAAGAAATTGACAGTATCAACTGAGAAAAGATTAGCCCCAAAGAAGAAGCTAACAAAGTAAGACAAAGATAGAAAAGGATCTTCCCCAGACACACACATACACAAACACAATTCATCATAGATAAATTAATTCCGACTTAAACATGATTATTCCACATAACATGTTATAGAATAAATAGAATTACAAATATTATCCACAAGAAAGAAGGAATAATTACATTTATAAAAAAGCTCCTACCTCTTTGATGAAGAAGAACCAGGGATCCCAAATTTCTCAAACTCAGTGTACTCGATGCATGAAAATCCATAAGCCCACTTCCCGCCAACTTCCATCTTTTCAACAAGAACATTTATTCCTTCAGTAGCTCCAGGAATTCTCTGACAAGATGCAAAGCCTAGTTTCTGCAAGAATTGTACATAAGAAATAATAAATACATAAGATGGAGGGTAAAAAGTAAATAGAAATACACCACTTCTTCAGAATAAGGAACTTGGATTCTTAAATGATTCCAATAACTTAATATCGTGCACACTACCAGGTACCACACAACTAGCAGCCAAGTGAGATTCAATTATCATCTTTCATAATAATTTAAGTAGTTTGTTCATTAGATGTTGTAAACCAGGTTAACACAGTCTTCCAATCACGTTTCATATTATTGAGAGATAATACCCGAAAATCCCCCAAGGAACAACCACAAAGAAAAGCAAGATAGATTATGCAAATCCTACACAGATTCACAAACTGAACCATTTTTGAAAGATCATACTATTCAATCCAAGCACAGAACCCACAGAATACTACCTTGATTGCATTATGATCTACTTCCTCCGTTCAAAAATAGTAGCACCATTTCTATTTTGCGCCCTATTCACATCTTACACTTAGATTGTCTTTGGTAATTTATATTTTAGAAAAAACATAGTCATGTGGGATTTTGTTAGATTTGACTCCATGTATATTTTTAATAAATTAACTTTTCATAAGTTTTACTTATTGATAATTAAAGATATTAATGGTTGTAAATTGTAATCATGCATCCGCAAGCATGAAAGTTAGAAATGGTGCAACTATCTCTAAATGGAGGAAGTATTAAGTAAAGAAACTTAAATTTCATTTCTTTTACTTAATAGGAAGTTGAGACATTGAAGTTAGATAACATTTCCATCGAATCAGAACTTATAGGTTAAACCGTTAAACTGAAAAATAAGTCCCTCTCAGGTTGCTCTCAGGTCAGCCCCAAATTGCTCTTACGTCAGAGAGATTGCAGCAAGCATTAGCATTTTGGAATAAAAATGACAACTGCAGTTGTAAGAAAGTAGATGCTAGAAGCGATAACAAGACAAAAAGAGAGGGAAAAATTCATGTTATGCTATATTCAAAAAAGATCAGATGGGTGAAAGAAATCATTTGTCTTCCCACAGCCAGCCATAAACTGATGTATTCTACTTTTTTGCCATATAAGCTAAACACAAAACAAACCTTTCCGTGGTGCAAACCAATTCCTGCCAATGCCAGTAGGGTTAAATCTGTGGCAGCCACAACATTACTGCAAAGCTAACAAAAATCAGTAAGCACCCAAAGTACCATGATCTAAATCAGATTCATGCAAAGTGCAGAGAGGAGGGTTACAAAGATAACAGGAGAAAGAAATAAACCAGAACTCGGATAAGAAAAGATAAGATCCCTAGCAGACCTGACTTGCCGAACAGTTGCACCTCTCCGTCCATGATCGTGAAACCATTGGAAGACACCCTTGTCATAAGCAAGCTTCCAAATTACCCCATGACCTCCAGGCTTGCAAACTGGCGCAAATGGTTCAGAAACCAACCACTCACCATCCATGGCATTGATGGCTGGAACAAGAGGCTGGCAATACATACCATTAAATTGCTTAGCACAAAACACCCACAGCATTCAAACATACAAGCAGAAGATACTTCCAAAATAAACCTGTTCAAATAGTTGAAATGTTGATCGACCTCTTCCAAACCATTGAAGTTTCTCACAAAGTGAACTGATGCGTTCATGGTTGTTTTTGGCAGCACTTGTCATGATGGCAACAGGGGTGATGCACTGTTTCCCATATAGCTTGAAGTACAAAAATTCTCTAGCCTTGAAACACATACAAGGACACACATAACAACATCACTAATGTAAATACAATAACTTATTTGAACCATAAAAGAAATTACAAGCAACAATAAGTTAAATCACATGTTAGCAAAAAGGATTTGAGAATGGATTCACTAACATGAGCAAGAGCTTATACCTGAAGATCCCTAATAAGTCCTTCCAGTAAAGTGCGTCCACAATATGGGAGCATAGCCGCAGGAAGGCATTCACCTGTGTCGGGATCAACGAAACCAAGCCTATCTGCAGAGCCACCCAGAGGATAAATTTCACCAAGGTGTGGTAAACCCTGAAATTCATCATGTGATGAATACCCTAAAAAATATTTATATTGCCTCTTTTGAATAGGATATAGGAAACATCGATAAGATACCAACCTCAATACCCCACATAGCTGCTTGTGATGCATACTCTGTATCTTTACGAAGATCAACACCATTAGGGGAATGAATTTCCACAAATTGGCATTTCATTGACTCTTTCATGTGCTGAGAACTATTCATATTTTTCCCATGAACTGACTCAGCAAGAAGCTCCAACACTCTTATCTGGTATCTGCCAACCAAGATGTGCTCCACATTACCAAAAAAAAAAAAAAAAAAAGGCAGAAGAATGGTACGTCAACTTTGGAAAATTGAATTTTGCAAAGCTTAGGAGCTTTCAAGCATCTAATCACTATTATAAAGAATGACGATATTAGAATGGATATGAGACAAATTATATGATTAGCCCGTAACTTGCACCAGGCAATATTCCATGAAGGTGGAAGTCCGCATATCCATTTAGGGAACCCCAATCCAAGCTTCCTAACTCTAGCACCAATACCCCTCTCTATCCTAATTGGCTTACTAATTCTAAATTAAGAATACGTCCCATTTAAAACCACTTGTTAGAGATAGAAATATTCTTGTATTTATAAGATCGACCAAAAGTTAAAAGGAACATGTTCCCATATTTTGGAAGATATTGATGTAGAATGCATTGTTGGTGATTTTGCTTCAAAATGTGCAAACAGAGCAACACTTTTTAAGTATATGTCTTTAAATTATTTTTAATATAATGTAATATGATTTTATTTTCAAAATCAAAGTAATTTCTTTCCAATTGATAATCTTATATATTTTTTGAAGGGCCCAATTTTAAGAAAGTGTATAGGGGTCCCATTACATTTGCCCCGCCTTGTTCTTGATCACTATTTCATTTTGCATCTATCACCTCTTCCCATCATACACAAAGCGAACAGCTCCCCCGAAACTGTCTAAACTTGTTATCATGATACAAAAATACAAACAAGTAGATACTAGATATTAACTCTTTGAAAAATCAGATTAGTGTGTTATTGCAATTGATTTTCGGCAACATCATATCACCCATCTCATTATATTGTTGCAAAATCTTTGAGAACATGCATTCTGTAGCACCCACTGGATCTTGGACCACAAGGGAGAACAAAAATCAAGATGGTTGTGGAACCAATTATGATGCCTAAAGTCTTCAAGGTTGCAACACATGAGAGGTGTTCCAAAATGATATGTTTGGATGAAGTGCTTTGACAGCAAGTTTGCTTACTAGTTCCATTGTTCTTGTAATCTTTCTTGAATGATGGCCATCCATGCATACGAGAACATGCACCAAGCATAATCAGCCAAATTCCCTAAGAAGTTCCCTCAATCCCATCACAATGGCTCTCTTGATATCTAAATCTTATGACCCAATTGCTAGGTAGTAATATATGACTGATTGTAATTGCTACAGAAAGTTCCTGATTAGGGTTGTATTACTATGCATAATATACAGGCAAGGTTTGTACAATGTGAACGAGAGAATCCTAAATATACACAAATTAAGAAACTTAACAAAGACACATCCATTCACATAATTATATCTACTTTTATATCTTAGTGTAATCTCCCAAGTTAAGTGCCCTGTCAATGTCCATGGAAATGCTTGTCTACTCATCAAGCATCTCTTTTCTTCAGAAAATTTCATTACCATCCATTACCACATGTCTGGAGATAGAGTTCCGTTACCGTAGAAAATGGCACGGAAAATTTTCTTCCAAATACACCTATAACAGCCCATTTGGCAGCATTAGAGCGAACAAGTAAGATGCCCTCAAAAGATATGTTCCCTCAAGTTTTCGGTCTTCACTACAACAAACTACTTCAAGAAGACCATACCATAAGCCTGCAAATGTAAATGAAACTAACAAATAAAGGATCTTCAACCTAAATTCATTATCTTCATCGCTCTCAATGAAGCCATATATATAACTAAACGGATAATGAAGTATTTGAATAACGTATCATAATTCATGACAATAGATTATACTTCCTCCTGTTCCGAAATAAATGAAACGCTTCTCTCTAAACCGAGAAAGTACATTATATCTAGAAGCACAGAGGAATCATCTTCTAAAACAACCAAGAAACAAAGTTGAAAGAACAAAAGAAACATAATTCAAAATGAAAAACTTACCCAATAATTCCACCAATGCAATCATAAAACCTCTCCAATTCAGTCAAAGTCTTCAACAACTTCTTCAAAGCTGTAATTTCCTCCTCCATTAACTTACTCACCCCTATCTTCCCATTCCCTGCACCATTTCCCACAATATCCCAATTCTCAATCATCTCCGCCAACGAAAACAACGCACTCTTCAACGAACTCCTTGAAGAACTCTCAAATTCTCTCTCCTCCTCCTCCACCTCCTCCACTCCATAGCTAATCACATGCTCCTGCCCCGCCGCGACAACACATTTAATCAAATACATCTCAAACAAATCCAATTCCACCGATTCCGAAACCCTAGAAAATCGATTCCGACTCGAATTGAAAAACTTACTAACTCGCGAGTCACCGTCAACAACTCGGTGCTTCATCTCGATACTCCCTGCCTTAGAAAGCTTCAACCTCAAGTTTCTAAGTCGAGCGATTTCTTTCTCGAAATCGAATTCCGGCGCAGGCGGCGCGTACTCAATCGGCGCTGTAGAAACGCGAGTAAGATGAAGGTGTTGCGAAGAGGAGAGAGTGTGAGAAGAGGAGAGAGAAAGTAGGTTTTTCTTGAAATTGAGGAAAGTGGAAGTGTGATCAGTGAAAGAGGAGAGAGAATTTCGGTTGTTTGAAGAAGTGAAGGAGGTGGTAACATGGCTGCTGTGATGGAGTGAAGAAGTGGTTGCCGCCATTGTTGATGAGGAGAGAGAAAATGAAGGTGATAAAGATATTATAGAAAGTGGAGGAGTTTAAAGGGAGAAAAAGGAGGGAGGGATAATTGGAGAGATGCTTGAAGCATATACTGCAGATATGTTGGGGGAAGTTGAAGGTAAGTTTTGTTTGAAGGGAGGAAATGGGTTTGAGTCCAAAACCATATCTGCTTTCTACTTTCCGATTGGTTTATGTTGGTTTGGTGTTAAGGAGTCTGTTGTCTCTCTCCCTCCTATTTCCTTGTTATATTTTGTTTCTCATGCTAATGTTTTTGGATTTCCCTTCTACGTGTTTTTGTTTTCTATTTCACGTCTAATAAGTTCAGATCAGGTCTAACACAACACTTAAAAATAAGTTAAAATAAAGGTCAATTAGGTCTAATAAGTTCAGTTCAGATAAGTTCAGGTTTTTTCAGGTGAAGGAACACACCCTTAGTCTCCATCCGAAAAGTATATATAGCAGTAGGAAGAGAAATATTATTTAGTAACTAGATTTTTTTAATTGATATTCGTAATTATAACATATGCGGTTAGATGGAACCAATTGAAGAGAATGCGTTATGTGGAACAAGTTGGAGGTAAAAAATCATTTGTTGAAGATAGAGTAATATATAATTTCCATTTTTCCTAAAATAGATAATAAGGGTAACAATTTGTTGGATAGAGTTTAATATCGATATATGTAGTTGATATTCATATAGTTGAATACTTCTATGCTTTGACAGGTGGTCTATTTGATGGATCCAGACCGCATTTACTTTGATTGAAGTGGAAATTGATATGGTTGTAGGTGGCAAGTGATGATATACTAATTTTAATTTCTTTTTCAGTATTATTAGTATTTTTCTATACCTTGGATTATAAGTCTTTGCATATCATATTAATGTATGTTGTGGATATGAAATTTGAACTTCTGATTGACATGTAATTAAAATGTTTGAGACTTTATTATTATTACTACTATCATTACGCTTGTGAAAAGGTTTTAGCGAACGGATGTACTTGCATGTGGCGGCATGTGCTATCATATTTAGTGGATTATGGACATGCACTTAGGTGGTGTGGTGGATGTGGATTTACATTTTGTACTTGCTTGAACAAATATATATGAGTATTGGATGAATATTAGCCATGGATGGTGGATTGGTGTTGGATAAAATAGTTTCCCCCCCACTTGTACTCGCATTTGCTTTTGAATTTTGTTTGATGTACCCAAGGGAGAGACTAGAGAGTGACAGTGTGAGATATTATGTGTTCCAAAAGAAGAAAGAGTATAGAGGTAAACGAGATTCATAGAAGAGTAGATAATTCCACATTTTAAGCAGGAGAAAGAGAGTCATGTAGAATGGTTTATTATATATGGAGAGAAAACGAAAAAGGAGAAGGGGAGAAGGCGGGTAAAGGGAAGGGTGAGGAAAACAACAAAAAAGATTTACCAAAATAAATGTTCAATAAAGTCAACGTCCAAATATCGACTTTTTTTTATTGGAATTCCAAAAAATAGGTACAAACTAGCCACCTTAGCATTTTAAATGGTATTTATGAGCCAAAGAAATCTAAAAGATACTTTTAAATAAAAAGTATTTTTCAAAAGGTAAAACTTAACAAATTTTCCTTATTTCAATGTACGTCTTGGTTGTATATATGGTGTTATGGCTCCTAGAAAACTTATGGGCTAACAAACAAATCTTTATATTGAGCTTCAATGAGACACTCAATGGTCTGAGTAAAGAAAATATGCCAGGGGAATTTGTCCAATCATTATGGCCCAACCCATTAACTTTTAAAACCAGTGAACCAAATCATTTTGTAATGTTGGAGTCTACAAATGACTACAATTCTAAAGGGCTCTACATAAGCCGAAAAACAAGTGAAGTTGCGAAGGGAAAATAGTCTTTGCATGTTACCGCTTATTTAGTCATTTAAGTATGCAATTTTTTCTACTACTACCCTTAACGAAAAGGCAACAAAAAACCTTCTCCTCTTCTCTATTTATTTTTCCCCCTGATTTTTTTCACTTGTTGCAAGGAAGTAAAATCGTGACACATATCATATAGAAAGAGTGTTTATTTGTATAGAATATTTTAGATAATATTCATATGATCAGTACCAAATTAAATCTAATTATAAGCACGTATTGTTTATTTAGCATTTGTAGAATCCTAGCCAATCTAAACTTGCAATAAAAATCAAAATCCTTGTGCAATCTTATCCTAATATAAACATTCTCTAAATGTGAATAAGATAAATACAAAATAAGATAAACTAAAACACTCACATATTGATTAATACTACTACTAATCAAACTCTTATTTTCACAAACACATAGGACCATATATATATATAGCACCATAATATAACTATTATCCCCTATAAACCCTACTACAAAAAAAAAACACATCTCTATCTCCATAATCATAATACTCAACAATGGTAACAAAACCAACCACCATGATCACCCTAATATTGATCCTACTCGTTACAACAACCACTACCACCTCTGCGGCCTCGCAACCGATCACGGCCCTCTACGTGTTCGGGGACTCAACGGTGGACCCCGGAAACAACGACTACATTCCGACCGCTCTCTTCCGGGCAAACCACCAGCCTTATGGGGAAGACTTCCCGGGTAGAGTCTCAACCGGCCGGTTCTCAGACGGTCGAATTGCACCAGATTACGTAGCTAGCTCGCTCGGTCTAAAAGATTTAATCCCGGCTTACTTAGACCGGTCCGTGTCAGACCAAGACCTCTTAACCGGTGTTAGTTTTGCCTCTGCTGGATCCGGTTTAGATGATCTAACCATTGATTTTACTCATGCACTTGATCCAATGGCCCAAGTGACAAACTTTCAGGAGGCTTTAGGGAGAATGGAGAGATTTACGGGTCAAAATAAAACGAGTTGGACCGTAGAAAATGCGATGTTTTTAATATCGGTCGGATCGAATGATATGCTTATTAATTATTTTGATATACCAACTAGGGCTTTGACAAACTCTCCTACAAGTTATTCGGAATTTCTTATTTCTAGGCTTCAGCCTATTATTCAGGTATGTAATATGATATGCTTAAAAGAAAATGTTTTCTCATTCCTTAACTTTGATAATTAAGTTTTGTTCTCTTGACGGGTTGGGTAATCAACTTTTAGCGGTTTCGATGGTTTTGATAATGATTCTAAGAGCATTTACAATGGGTGGGTTTTTAGTTGGTGCAAAAATAGTAAACTAACTCTTACTTTTTCTTACTATGACGAATCCTGGAGTTGGTTGGTCTAGACTTCCAGACCAACAATGCCTCGGATGGCGTGCCATCTGCAAATGAAAGTTGTCCGCGTGTCATGAAAGCTGGTTTATTTGTTTTTCTTTTTGCTAGTTTACATATTGAAACCCAGCGTTTTGCAAAAGAAAGCACAAACACAATGTGATGCAGACCTGCGTTTTGAAGAAATGAACTGCCATCATCATTCATTGTTGTCAGAATTGCACACGTGGAGTTGCTTTTCTTTTCATTGTTGGTCTTCAATACAATTCAAGTGTAATATATGTTGGAAGAAAATTTCGATTGCTAATAAAAAAATTTGGGGCAATTATTTTCTTAAAAAAATCATAACAATGTTTATAAAATTTTTTTAGCTATAAATTGAGTCCAAATTTGATATATTTTACCACACTTCTTCCCAACCTATTTTTCTTTCTAATTAATTTCTCCTACAATGTCATGTTAACGTAATTTAGTTAGCATCATGTATTCAATATAATTTAATTAGTGTATATTAATTAGCTTAACTTCATTAATGCAATTAGTTAGAGTAACTTAAGTTAACTAATTAAATAATCATTAATTATTAATTAGCTTAACTTCATTAATGCAATTAGTTAGAGTCACTTAAGTTAACTAATTAAATAATCATTTATCAAAATGCATAAATAATTATTCATATCTCACTAGTTATGTAAATACAAATTATCTATTCCATATAAAAATAAAAATAAAATTTGGATAGGAGAGATAGTATATAGTGGGGTATAGCAAAAGTAGGAGAGAGAAATAGAAAAACCAAGTGAGACTAGCCCTCCCATTGTGAGAAAAAAAATATGAGTTGGTGGAGAGTTTAGTGGGATGTGAGGTGTAAGAAGGAGGGAAAGAGAGAGAATGACAAAAACTTAAAGACCAACAAAGACCAACCCAACCATTGTACATGCTCTAATGGTTTAGAATGATTCGATATGAAACTCTAAAGAAAAAAACGAATTTTACATCCCCGCCCTTGTGGCTCATTCGCATCAAAAATTATACATCATATAGGCCCTAATAATAGTCCCTCCGGTTCCGAAAGATCTTCCTTGTTACTGTTACTACAGATACCAAGGAATATCAATTTGTGTGGGGTCTTGGGTGGGTAAAGTAGGAGAGAGAAAGGGGGTTAAGGAAAATAAACAAATAAAAAGGGGTAAAGTAGGAGAGAGAAAGGGAGTAAAATTGAATTAATAGTGTAATAGTGGACCATATGATAGGGACATGGAAGGGTAAAAAGGGGAAAAAATTTGCCAAATAAGGAATAAAGTAAAAGAGGGAAGATCTTTTGGAAACGCATTAAAACGGAAAGAGGGAAGATCTTTAGGAACCGGAGGGAGTATCTATTAATTTATCTTATTATGTTCGGTAAAAGACTAAAAGGTAGTAAATCTTTTATATATATGAAAAAATAAATAGAAACTCAAATATGTGACGTTTAGAATATAATTAATCACATAGAAATTAATTTAAGAATTGTAAGATTACTATCACAAATTTTTCCTTTATCGTAGGGGGTTTAGAATATAATTAATCACATAGAAATTAATTTAAATTTTTTTCCTTTTGTTATACAAAGAAATTAATTTAAGAATTGTAAGATTACTATCACAAATTTTTCCTTAATCTTAATTACCTCTAATGGGTGATTTAATGAAAGTAGAGAAAGTTAGGTAGTCCTCTTAGCTGCCAATGTATAACAGTTCTTCCCTGTAATTGATTTTTTTCAGTGTTATACTCCCGTTTTAGGAAATGTTGGCTGTTGATGGTATATTCTTTAGCTAATAAGATAGATTTTTATCTATGATTTTGTCATAATCGCGTCACTTTTTATAAATAACTAAAAAATTTAATGATCAAAAGTGTGCACGGGAGATTGTGAAACAAGTAAGAAGTATGTAGATTGTACACTTTATGTGAATGACCTATCCCATGTTCGACACGTATTTTGATCAACACACATCGGACACACCGTTCCCTAATAGTCCGATACATATCAGACACTACTAACGATGCATCTTATATTTTTATTTTTATGGACAATTATAAGACACTTGACACATTTGAAACACTTGACGAACACATAAAAATGATAAGGTAAGTGGAAACGAAAGTCAAGAACATTGTTTTATTTTCATAAAATTAGTCATAAGTAGAAATTTGAAAATTAGAGGAAAATAAGTGGGCTTTTAATTTATTTTCTAGTAATTTAAGAAAATAGTTACTCCTATAACTTTTTATTATATCGCTCCGCATCCGTTTTTTTGCACCTTAATTCGGATATTGTATTATTAATTAGTCAAATATATCATGCAATTGTCTTTTGTATATGTTTCTGATCACTTAGTTTAATTGGTTGTTACAGTCGCTATATAACAATATATAAACTTGGCGTCACGGATCAATGCTTTATAGTATGCAATTTCTATTTTTTTTATTAGAATGTGGCTTACATGAAGAACACACCCCAGGAGAGCGCCACGTGGCACAGTTTCTTATTTAGGAACGCCTTTTAATATATTAGTATAGATTAGTCAAATATATCATGCAATTGTCTTTTGTATATGTTTCTGATCACTTAGTTTAATTTGTTGTTACAGTCTCTATATAACCTAGGAGCAAGAAGGTTCGCGGTGGCGGGTCTTGCACCACTAGGGTGTTTGCCTATCCAAGTGAGTGTTGGTAGCATCATCCCTAGCATGCATTGGTTCCAACGAGTTTGTGTCGATCAACAAAATTCAGATGCTGTGGTCTACAATGACATACTCCAAACCCTCCTTAATGGGTTGCAATCTCAACACCCCGACGCTAGATTTGTCTATGCTGATATTTACAATCCTTTGGCTGATATGATTAACCGCCCTCAAACATATGGTAAAGATTTTTCTATTAATGTTTTCACAAAATAACTAAAAGAATATAAGCACCAATCGCTAATTAATAATTTAAACACCGTACCGCTGAGTAATTGAGTTATTATCGAGTGTTAAAAAATTATTTTACTTGATCTTTTCGTGTACTTTAATTTGTATATCATCTTTAGAATTGTGTGTCAAAAAAATTGGTAGTAAGTATTCTGAAAAGAAGGATGACATTTTTGATAAATCAGCAGCTCCCATTTTCGATAATCTTATATCAGGAGGTACTTAGTTTGTGTTATGCTTTAATTGGTCATGGTAACTTGGTGAATGGAAAGAAGAGAGAATAACGAGATTACGGTATAAAAAAAAAAGTAAAATATAATATATGTAATATAAATTATATGGAGTAAATGGGAAGATTAAAGCGAATTTAGACAAAAAGAAAACCAATTAAATATATTTAGTTGGTCTTGTATGAGACCGCCTACTTTTAATTTAAAATTAGGCATGACCCAAGCCCAAGATTTAGAAGAGAACATGCCACATTTCTTAATATGGTAACTAGTTTAATCTATTTTGTGATCAGTTTAATCTATTCAGTAATCACATTCTTTAACTAGTTTAATCTATTTTGTGACCAGTTTAAACTATTTCGTGACCATTTTAATCTATTCAGTAATCACATTCTTTAACTCATTCAGTGACTAGTTTAATCCATTTAGTGACTAGTTTAATCCGTTCGGTAAGACTGCCGGGTTACTTTTTGAAATTGTCTATTGTAGTTCGAAAATCAAGAAAACAAAGGAAGGAGAAGAGAAAGGATGACTAGGTTAGTGTGAGATGCTTAGGGATAGTGTTGGGTTAGAGTGAAATAGAATGGGCGTGTTAAGAGAATGCAGACTTGGATTTATCTAATTTTATGTTAAAATTAGACCGCCTATTCTAATAATTTGTGAAATATATTATGCAAAATAATTAATAAGTCACGATGGAAATAATATGAGACAACATCCCAAACTTTAAATTTATCATGTCAGTTTTTCCGTAAAATAATCAAATGACGAGTTTCTTGCATATTATATGAGTACATTGCAACATGTTTGTTTATTGGATAATAAAATATAAATCTTTTTTTTTAAATGTGTGCAGGCTTTCAAACGACTCTTGAAGGATGCTGTGGTACAGGAATTCTGGAATCAGGCAGTCTATGCAATACCGCGGTTGCGACTTGCCCTAATCCATCAACTTATGTCTTTTGGGATTCAATTCATCCAACACAAGCCGCACACCGTGTTCTTGCCAATGCATTGGTTACCAATGTGATTCCCAAGCTACTTTAGTTAAAAACACATGATATTTCGTATTAGTCTATTCTATATGGGAAGAGAGGGGGGACACCAAAATATTAAAAGCCCTATTCTACCCTTGATAAATTAAACAAATTACAACCAAAAGAATACAAGAAGAGAAAGAGAAAGAAAAAGGAAAAAGGAAAAACAAAAAAAATACTAAGAAGACAAAAGAACCGTAACTCAACTGCCTATTCTCACAACATTTTCAACAAAAAAAATGTAAAAATCAATATTAACCAATAACTAACATATCTCCAAAAAAACCATCAATCCCTATTTTCATGGAATAACTCCCACTATCATAAAACAAACTTCTTCTTCTTCGTCATCTGAATTCATCGCTTCTCAATTTGGAGGACCTTTCCATCATCTGAAAAAAACACACGTTTTACTAGAGTTCGGTTTCAACAACCAAAAACAGGTAATTCATATCCCCCAACACTATTGTAAAGAAAAACAATATCGATTTTGTTCTGTATCTGATTCAGTATTTTAATGTAGCAAAGTCGAACCAATTCACACAGAAGATCATTAGAATTTTGGAAGCAACAACAACTCAATGACCAGGTATGTGTTAATAATTGTAATTGCTTAACAGATTGGTATGTTATTTGTTTAAGTAGGAATTCTTCTTATTACTTAAAGCTCATGTTAGAATTAAGAGATTAAGCATACTTCTTCTTTGTGAACACTCAAATGTCAAAATCAATCAAGTAATAGATTACTCAATTCTAAAAACTGCAACATAAGAAGCCGGTCAGATAAAAAAAAATTAAAAGTCCACAATTTAAAAGTTATTCTCACAATTTTCAAACTCTGCTTCATGGCAAATTCTACGGTAATAATATGAAGAAGTATCTAAATCATCTACAAATAATACAGTTTCTTCCATCTTCAAAACAATTTTTCTTATTTTTTCTGCTTATTTTTCTATAATTTTTCCTCGATTTTTTTTGGTTGAATTTTCAAGGTATAATATGTTAAGCTTGGTGATCTTTGCCTCCATGTTACAGTTGTAACTCAAATCAAATGCAAGCCATTTTAAGAAAAAAAATAATAAAGAAATAAGTTCAGACTTACAAATGTGGCAACTAAAAACATAAAATGGAAACAAAACGAATGAAAATTTCTAGCAGAGATTCAAATGCAAGTCATTTTGAGCAACAATCATGAACATTCAACTGAATTCTGATTTCAAATGCAGTAAAACTCAGCATAAACAAAAACAAAAACAAATTGCAAGAAAAGAACAAAAACTTACAGATTTTAATGTACAAAATTGCATGAAAAATGTTGAAAAAATTGCACTTAATCTACCCACACAAAATTGAAGGAGGACTTTCATCTTACCCGAAATCACCTTTCACGAACCCCAAAACATAGAGAGTGTGAACTCGAAGAAACCATATGGTGCCATGGTGGTGGAGGGGGTGTTGGTGGTGGTAAAGGGGTATGAAATAAGATGAGGTTTAGAGAGAGAAATGTGTTTTTGAGTGTTGGTGGTAAAGGGGGTATGAGTTATGATGTACAGGTATGTTATACTAGAGTAGAAATGTGTTCATGTTTTATTATGTTTTTGACTTATGTTGAGTTAGACTTTTCTAATTAACTAATATAAATGAGTTTATGATATAGACTATATATGATATTAAGATAATCTAACCCTACTATATTCAAGAAAATCTAAAACAATTATATGAGATACTTCCTCCGTTTCTTTTTACTTGCATCACTTTCCTTTTTAGGGAAATGTCACAATACTTGCAACCAAGCCTAAAATAGAAACTATTCTACAATAAAATGACACATATACCCTTACTTAGCTAATTAATCCTAATAATTTATCACTCATAACCCACCCCCCAACCTAAGTTCCTACTCTCTCTCCTCACCCCCCCTCTTCAAACCCGTGACAACTCCCCAGTCCCAACCACCAACATCACCACCACCCCTCACAAACACCACCATCATTATGCCTAATTTTCCGGCAACTACTCCCTCCTTTTTTCGACCCTCTATTTTTCAGGCTCAAGATGTTCGATAACCGTAAGCATTGATGGTGGAAATTCATCAAAGCTCCAGATCTGGAACTTTCATGGTGAAGTTCAACCATTAAAGCTCCATGGATACCGATAATCTCTCTCTCCTCCCTCCTCTCCCACCATCACTCATGAATTTACATATTTTGGAGAACTTCGACGGCAATATTGCGACCTTTAGATCGACGAAACATTTTTTTTTTTCTAAATTTTTTCCACGATCTCTTTCGTTTTCTTGCAAGATCTCTTGTAAAGATGTGTTTTTCTCTCTTTCTCCTCTTTTTTTATTTGGATTTTGATGTTGATTTTATTGAAAAATATATTGTGGTGGTGGTTATTGTGGTTGTGATTGAGTGGCGATGGTCGAGGTGGTGGTAGTGACTAGGCCGGGTGTGGGTGGTGGGTGTAGGTGAGGGTGGAATTCGTGGGGATAGGAAATGGGAAAGTAAGTCAAGGAACAAAAATGTAATTAGTGGTGGTGGTGATGGTGGTAGGTGGTGACGGTGGTATGGTGGTGGTGGTGGCAACGAGTTGCTCTATTTCGGTGATGGTAGTGGTGGTTTATTTATTGGTAGGGATGAGATTAAAGTTTGGGATAAGTAATTAACTTGATTAAGTAAGGGACCACATGTCCCTTTTACTTTCTCTCTCCTGTTTCTTAAATACCGTGCAAACCCTTTGGTTGCAAGTATAAAGAAACGGAGGAAGTATAATCTAAGAAAAAGGGGTGATTTAATAGGGCCGATACAAAAAATGTTGTAATATACCAATAATATAATTATAGTACTATAAAACATTGTAATTTGTACTGCCTTCGTGGCTCATATGGATCAAAAAAAAAAAGTACTATAAAACAATATAAACTTGCTTATTATCAGCAGTGTAATAAGTTTAGATGAGATATAATAATATCTGACCAGGTTTGGATAAGTTCCAGTTGAGTCCAGATAAGTTCAGTATACAAAAATAAGTTGAATAAAACAGGTTAGTAATTTATTAACATTTGACTTTGTACTATATTGGTTTATAAAACTTCATAATAGGCTTAGCTAAAAATCTTTCAATTAATTATCAACACTTATTAATCTTTGTTTTAAATAATGTAATCATGACCTTTATTCTTGGCTACCCACAAATTTATATTTTTAGATGTCATATATGCATGCCCCCGTTTGTCTCAACCCAAGGCTCTTTTCCATGCCTCGCGCAAATCCCTCACCCTTTAGATCGAGGCTTTTATAAAAGTAAACAATTATTGATATAATTTAGCCACTCTAAATGGGGGAGAATTGCATTTCCTGAACTAACTTTTATTATGACATAACTTTTTAGAGATATGTAATTATGCATCTTAACTAACTTTCATAATAGTTTCGCACGCATAGCGTGCATATAAAGCTAGTTAGTAATAATCATACAGATGTTTAGTTTGCATAATATATAGCTTGTTAGATCAGACTTACACATATAGCTAACGATTAGTAAATTACTAGGGTGTAATTTTTGAGTTCATGGTAATTATTGCAAACATTATTTATGTTATTTATTCGGGTGCGGAAGGTTCGACTGAATACTAACTCTCATATAAGACTGTCTTACCATGGTTTATGCCTTATGGTAAGACAGGGGTCACTTATGGTACAAGTCCCTATAAGACACGGTGTGACCCATTATCTCAAAGTGACCCCTTTAATTCACAAAGTGACCCCTTTAATTCACAAAGTGACCCTTTTAATTTACATAATGATCCTTTTAGGGAACAAAGTGAGGTGGACTTACACTAATTTTATGATAATACGATCTTACACAAGACTTACTACCGACTGAATGAGACCGAGGGGTAAGGTGCAAAGATTATTGGATTTTAATGCATGGTATTATTGTTTGTTCTATCATTTTGAATTTAGGAAATGTAGGTATAAGGGACTATTAAAATGAATTATTTTTTTGATGAGAAAGTTTGAACTTGTTTTAGAACATGGATAAGTCGTTTTCCCTTGGGACGTGCGCCCCTCCTCCGCTTCCACCACAGTGTGCCACCCTTGTCTACCAAACGCCTCCTCATGGCCCTGGAAATCGACCAACCCTCAAAACCCCCGTCCCATGGCAATTATATCAAAAATTGTATCCTTTTAATTCTTGATCGTAATGTTCTAAACAGGTAATATATGGTACATGTTTCTTGGGAGGGAGGGATGGTACATGTTTCTTAAATATAATAAATGCAATGAGATATTTTGGCAAATTAAATTCCTTAAAATTAAATGAATTTCATTGACATGCGTGCTAACTGCTAAGCAACATGTTTCGTACTCCTCGAAGATTTACACATATATATGTGAATTGTTCACGGGCCAATAAATTACTAAGAATCAACAGTATTCATTACTAAATGTTTTAGCTCATCGATAATTAGGTCAATCTAGTCCTAGCATATTACCTACGTCGGCTACATCAAAGACAAGGGCACTACTAGTATATAGTATATGCAATATCTATAATAAGTTTCAGCCAATCTATTATCTATTACAACATTACAAGACAAAAATTTACAATGATTGAGATTTACATTTTTCTATTATATCAAATTATTTATGAATTTTACTCTGAAAGAATTAGTTTTTTTAATAAAAATAATGGCAATAATATTAAGATTATTTTCATGATCAAAACTTCCTAAAAAAACAAATGATAACACACCATCATAGAAGCATAAATAGATCATTGTCTATAAATAGAGGACAAAAAATAAAAACTGAAAGCAAGTACATAAATATATACTGCTATCAATTTGGAACTTCCTTTATTTTGAACAAAAACTCTTATTATTTTCAATAAAAAAAGGATAAATTTCATAAAACTACCTTTTATAATCAACTTTTTTCAAAAAACTATCTTTTAAAAAATTTCTTTCGAAAAACTACCTTATATAACAAATTTCCTTTCAATATACTACCATTTTACCATTAATGGGGTTTAATCACTAATAATTGAGTCACCATAAATTGCTTTTCTTTCTTCCCCTCTCGTTTCTTTCCTCTTTTCTCGCTACGCCACCGGCAGCAATAACTACGACGATTGTCATTTATCGATTATTATTAAATATAAACGTAACAGGGTAGTATATTGAAATGAATTTGTTATATAAGGTAGATTTTTGAAAGAAAAATTATAAAAGATAGTTTTATGAAAAAAGTTGGTTATAAAAGGTAGATTTTTGAAATTTTACCTAAAAAAAATTAATGCTGATCTACAAACATTTACTACAAAAAGAAAATAAAATCTAAGAAAATATTGTTATAAGCCTTTCTTTTTTTTGAAAGAAAAAAATAATTATCATCCAGTTCACTGTAGCATGTAAGATTTTCATGCAAGTAATATTCTAATGGAAAATTCGTCTGTATTAAGACAGCGAAAAGGATAATCATGCAAGGATTCTCAGCAGTGAAGTACTTCGAGAATTCACTAAAATCAAAAGAAATGGTTGATTAACTAATGTAACTGGTCCTTCTTTTATGCAACTTTTATCTAATAATTACATAAAAGAATAACAGATTCGATTTCCTAGACACTTAGAAATTAGAATATTAGAGTTACAAGCATGAGACGAAAACAGTAATCATGTTAATATGATATATAACAACAAAAATAAGTACTAGGGACAAGTAAATTTGGCATTACCTTTGGTATATTATATGCAATAGATATGTTTATCTACTTTTTTTGCACTACTAGGAGTTTTTTTCACTGACAAAGTACACCAAGATCTCACTCAGCATTTGTCTTCATTCATAAAGTCAGATCCAAACTTGTCTTTGCTTGTTTATTCCTACTACTTGCATCTCCTTCCTTCAACTTGCTAATGAACTTATCATTTGAGCTAGAAGAAAATGGCGGTGTGTGTTGCAAAGATAGTGATAATAATTCACAACCTATCTTTTTATCCTTTGAATTTGCCTTGGTCAATGAATCATCAAATTCATCTTTTGGAGCTAGGGCAAGAGAGAGATCCAAATCCAAGGCTTTCCTTTTTAAATGATTAACAATGGTTCTTTGCTTAATCTCAATGTTATTAGAGGGTTTAAGGATGTTCAAAGAATTTGAGTTCTCTCTTTTCTCGGGCGCTACTTCTGTAATTGGACTAATTGCTAGGTTGATCAACTCTGTGCTAGACCTTGGTCTACTTATGGATTGACATGATGATGATCCATGAGCTTGGAATATTGGGGTATTTTTGAGTGATTGTTGGGTTCTCCAATTTGACAATTGCCCTTGGAGGAAATTGACATTGGTCACTTGAGAATTGCTACTATTACTAGAAAAGATCATCCTTTCTGAAAGAGAATTGAAATTCGACCCGTTCCTAGGCCTATCAGATGAAGTCCCAACGTTGTAGGGAGCATAAATCTGGTTGGAATGACCTCTCCAAGAAGGATCGCCATATCTTGTTACAATAAAAAAAAGAAATGGAACATATTTAGTTTGTTATAAAGTTAATCAATATCTTGATTAAAAGTATATACTACATGATTCAAAAATACATTTTGCCTATATGTAAGACTATTTGTTTTTGTACCTTAGATTAAAAGGTGATCTTTGATGATTGTAGCCTTGTAACATAGGTAACTGGCTGAGATTGTAGATATTATCTCTTCCATCAGTGAATATTCCTTGATTGCTCATAGCTTCTGTAAAAGAAATCAATTGCAACAAAATTTAAAAAATAAAAATTAGAATATGACTTAGATACATATGTAGATTGCAAAACCCTACTTAGTATAATTTGAACTAAATTAGAAATCTTCATAGATTTAAAGGAGGTTACCTTGATTAGATTCATCAATCTTTTTGCTCCTGTACATCTAATGAGGCAACCATTTCAAGGAGTCAATAGTTAAACTAATAATCAATATGATATATAAACAAAATCAAATAAGAACTGCCTTAATTAACTAAATAATCAATTGGTTCATAAGAATGATACTACTAATTTAAGTATTGAGTATAGTAGCTAGTTACCTGAAGATGACTCTTGACATGAGCAATACTTAGGCCTTTGATATTCATCAACTGAAGAACCAACTTAGGTGTTGCTCCTACACAATTATCATCAATTTCCACATCACAAAAACCATTGAAAAAACCCTTAAAATTACTAAATTAGATCATATTATTCTATTGCTTGCTAGTTGCTACTTACTTTCTTGTCCTCCTAGCCTTTCAACAGCATGAACAAAGCAAAGGTGGAGATCCGGTGTCCACCGGAGCCGCGGCATCTTTGAGCGGTTGTAGGGCCTCACTGATCCGGAGGAGGTGGTCCTCTTCTTCTCGTCCTCCTCAACCGTGCTTGTACTCGAGCTCGAACCATTGATCTTGATCACTACCTTGCTATTACTGTTGCTATTATCATCCACCTCTTCTTCCTCTACCTTATTATCATCCTCAAACTCTTGATCAATTATATCATTGGAAAGGCTTGTTTTGGATCCTTCTGTGCTACCACTTCCTGCCCTAATCATGATTAAATTTATAATCTCTTTCCCCTTATATGGCCCTAACCTATATGTTGTTTTGCTAATTCTATGATTAAGGACAAATTAAGTTAAAGGGTTTATACTTTGGTATAAGAGGAAATATAGGTCTTTATTGTAGGTGGCTATTATTGGAGAAAACATATATGGACTAGTTAAGGAGAAGATTGAGAGGAATTTTTTTCAGCATGAAAGCTGCAGGTGAGGTCTTTGTAGAATTTGAAGAAATTCCCAACCTTATACTCTACTTATATAATATTAGTTAATAATTTATATACAAATACCCTCTCTCTTTTTTTTTTTTTGACAAGAAAATACCCTGTCTCTAACTACTCTCTCTCTCTAGCAAGTCCTTCTTTATGTGACTTGTATGGCCTGCATTGCATGATGCTTTAATTAGCTAGCTAGGGCACAAGGAGATATATCAATACTGCTTTACATGTACGTCATATATTTTGGACTTCATTTATTATAGGGTGTTGTTGGTTGTAACTTGTAGGAATTAAAGAGGAAAATAAAAGAAGAATCAATATTTATTAGATAAGCAACAGAGTGGAATATGCTTTAATATTAGTTTTGTGGTAATTTAGTGAAATTTCGAGTCATTATATTAGTTTTTTAAGCTATCACTCTAATCGGTAAAATAACAAAGGTAGTCGTAATAAACTTGAGTCATATACATTCTTCTTACGTTCTATAATACAAGCAACGGTTCCAAATTATATTGACACGTATATGAAGGACAATTTAGACAATGTATGATATGAAAGGCAGATGATCCATGTGATTAAGGAGAGAGTGATAAAATTTTGCTAAAAGAAAAATATTAGTACATTTTCGTATAAATATCCAAAATTATAGGAAATGTAACAAGTAATAAAAAATGGAAGAGATGATAATAAGCTCAATATTAAATAAAAAACGTTGGATCTTTTATGCCTATCTATAAGAACACACAATAACAGATCAAATTCTAACGGTTTTATTTTTTCTCTTTTATGATATCTTTGTTACAATAGCTCATGGCAAAATTAAAGAAAGAAAGAGAAATATATAATTTTCTTAATGGATGTAGCTAACGAGAAGACAAGTGCTTTGGACATTTAAAAATAATTCCGCCATGGAGTATAGTATACAGTATATATATGTGGTGTACTGTAACGCTACTAAAGCAGTGGACCAAAGTATGCGCTTAGCTAACCAGCTCGCTTCATGGAGGTGGTGGATAACTCACCTCGTGATTTTGAGCCATACGTTCGGCCCCACTACCCGCTGCTTGTGTTTGGGAGTAGGGATTCCCATAATCTCCCTACTCTCAAAGATTGACCCGTGCGAATGGCTGGGCTTAACCCGCAAGTGCTTTGGTCCAAGAGGCCTCTTACCTCCTGAAGGGGTTCCAAAAAACCCAAAAAAAAAAGTATGCGTTTAGCTGGGATATGAATTCATACTCCCTCCATTTTAAAATATCTTATAAGTTTATAAATGTATAGCTTTGACTTTAATATTACTTATTATCCATTATTAAAATTATTAAAAAAAAATGATAATTTAGTTAAAAATATACGTTGAAACAAATTCAACAACATCTTGTATGCTAACATTGGTTTTTACTCTTATAAATAGAAAAACATAATCAAAATATATAGAGTATGTGAATAGGGCAAAAGTCAAAATAGAGAATCTATTTATAGAGGGAGTATTTTACATCGAGTACGATGACATGAGTATCGATCATACTACTAGCTAGCTTGATGCTCATCTATCATACACTGATTATTTCCTGTACAACAATAACTTTTTATGTGTTGTAAAGTTAAAATTAGTTTAACAATTGTAATTTCTCCACTACCTATATTTTAGGTTTAATATTCATCCGCCATTTCTTAAAATTCTTCCCTTTTAGTATTTATGTGCTCAAAGTTAGAATACTTTACATATATACTAGTTTAAATGTAAGAAAGTAACTATCCTATAAATTTTAATAAATTTGTTATTGGATTTGTTTCAATCAAGTGTATTTTGAAATCTCAAATTCATAATCTTATTACAAACAATATAATGATGAACGTTGAAAGATTATAGAGTGCTATCTAAGTATACCATATTTATAAAATAAATGGAGTTCCACAATGAATAAAATAGATATATAATTGTTTAAGATTAGTGAGAGTTAGAGAATTTGATTTTTTTTTTGTCTAATAACTCTACTACTTGAATATTGATGACAATAATAAAATTTAGTGTAATAATTTTTTGCTACAGAAAAATTTTATATGATTGAAAACACTTAGAAATATGCTAAAACAAAAAGAACACAAAAGGTGGAGCAAATCCAGGGCTGCAGGCCAAAGAAATGGGAGGGCTTACTAATCCTACTCCCGTGAGACGTATAACTAGGTGGCATTGGCACAGCAGCATGCATGCAGTAGAAGGGGAACTCAAAATTACAAATTACTAGGAAAAAGAAGATACAACTTGAAATCATGTGCATGTGGATGAAATCAGTGTCCCAAAAGAATACTTTTGTTGTCTGTGCTTTGTCTTTTACGTCTACATTCACGGATCTCTCTCCCTCTGTGTTTGTTTTGAGTTCGTGTAAAACTTCTCTTTTTTCCTACTCTCGTCAACGGCTATCGGGTGTGTGTGTATGAAGAGCCAGCTAATTCATGAATGTCTGATTTTAGATATAAAAACTAAAAAGTATATGTTTAACTTGCTAATCGTAGAATTTTTTTGTGAGATTCTTTTTCTTGTTTAAAGATTAGAGATATAGCATAAGCCAATCTAGTTATTACTCTTTAAAGTAGCGCAATCTACTTTTGAGATTGAAATTCAGAATACAACATTATCATGCGAGATATTGTTATGTATGTTGTATTTTGAGAATATCAACGTATTATATTTAATTTATATACTAATATATAACGAGTAAATAGTCACAATAATTAAAGTATGCATTAGTAAACATGGCATTGGACATTTGAACTAGACAGTCTAAAACATGGCACAATTTAGAACTAGAAAAAGGACGACACAATATTTGTTTGTTTGTCCATTTGGAAATTGTGATTTTTGGAAATTATCCAATGCAACTACTAAATTTAATATTTGATCTTCTATTTGTTTCTTTGACGCATTCGTCGTAAGAAATCCCCTAATTTCATATTTTTTTGGCTTCTTTCGGGAACCCCATAGTATGTCCTCGCATAAGACACTCACCCAGAGGCCCAACAATCACCCCAACTCCCCCAATTGAAATTATGCTTCCACCAAGATTTGAACCTTGGTCTCCCATGTGGGAGATAGGAAGCGATATCATTGGACCCAATGGTCCTTGGTATCCCCTAATTTCATATGTTGTGAGTATACGACATCACTGGCGAATTTATGACGTATACAAATATTTGAAACTAAATACACCCAATTAGACAAAACCAACATATATACCTGAAGAAACAAAAAATAATTTTCTCGCAGTTATGCTGCAACGCAAAGAGGTAAATTGAGGAGTTTTTAGAGCTAGATTTAAGGCTCTTAAGCAAAATAAACTCACAAGCTAGAATTAATAGAATGGGGATCAATAGTTTACAAATTAGTGAACAACCTCGTATCAGTCATCTACACGAGAATATAATTATCAAAATTGATAGTCTTATCACAAATTATATCATTCATGATCTATAAATATACTAATATACTCCTAAAACATAGGGGTGCATATGAAAAATGGTTGACGGTTGTCTTTTTTTGGCTTATAAATTCTTTAACGTTAGACAGCATATATGTAGTAGTATTTTCATATTTTGTTGTGAAAATTCTGAAATCGTGCGGCTGTGTCTCCTTTGGCAAGCAAGCATTCATCTCGTTGACTTTTGACGCAAAGACTATCGAAAGTAAAAAGGCAATTTTAAGGCATTTCGCATGAAATGAAAACTTAAAAATATTCTGCACTCGTGTATGTTTTGTCCTTTTTTATGGCTTCTTTATTTAATTTGCATGCCCGAATTATTATTGGCTCAACCAAACTGAAAAAAAAGAGGCTACAAATTACCACTTTTTGTGCACGAAATTATATACTTCTCATTATTTTACAAAAAAAGACTTTTAGAGGGTTTGCCTAACCTTTTTTTATATAGTATTTGATCACGGACTATCCGAGAGTACAAAAGTGAGCCGTCCAAGTAACTCAAGGTTTTATGATCACAAAGATATTATTTCTTGTGATGTTTGTTTATGAATCAATTTTCATTAATCCTACGCCTCTCATTATTATACTTCTTGGATAATTATTAGCCTCAACAAATAATACTCCCTCTTGTTTATAAGGTACACATGTTAACATTTTTGTTTCACAATAACATGAAAAGTGAGAGAGAGATAGAAAAAAAAGCGAATAATAAGATAAAGATACAAGTATTAACGACTATATATTGTGAAATGTCCAAACGTAGGAAGTATAGACCTTATTGATAATTAGGAGTATAGGAGGAAAAGCTAGGTCAACTCCTCGAGCAATGCTAGTACCTCACAAGTTAAAAATATTTCAGTTTTTAGTATAAATTTAATAGTCAGTTTAAAAATTGCATAAAAGCAACACTATGATGCTTTGGAATGTGGTTTTTTTACATCGCATAAATTTGCATTAATTGAAAACGGAATTACAAGAAAATCGTTTTCGTTAGTTTCTCGACAGTTTTCATCACATATCAATAAATGTTGGATCGCCTACTTTGTTCTTGTAGAACCAAAGGTCACAAGACAATAAATCCCAAGGCCTTTGAAATGAGAAGTCAGACTGGGATTCTAAAGATGGAACTACCAAGGAAGTCACTTTCTTTCGTGACTTCGTACCAATTCCCGTCTGAGCCGCCGCTTGTAAAGCTTCTAGCTTGGCGTGTGATCCAATACTCCACTACTGCCAAACCATCGGTGCACCGACCCACTGGTGCAGCGCGATGCCGAGAATTTTAGGATTTTGCCTCCAATTCTCCATATGGCTTGATGAAGGGGAAGGAAAAACTAAAGAGGAAAGACGAAAACGAGAACCGAGACTTTGTGTGGAGCTCGACGACCACGACGGAGCGCCGAGGTCGCTCGGCGGGTCGATCCCCACTGGGGACTTTCACGAGTTAGGGTTTTTTGGGGGAGGGGGAAGCTTTCTTTCGTGATGTTCTGATAGCTCGACGAGTTTCGCAAGTTTAAATGCTCAACATTTTGGAATGTGGTTTTTAAAATTTACACCATGCTACGAAGCAATGTGCAATAATAGGAATCAAGAAATCTTGTGTTTCAATTTATTTATAGTTTATATGTAATAAGTTCGTTAAACATATTTCATCCTCTCTCCTCTCCTATGAGGTTTGACTATCACGCATTTACGCTTGTCAATGCAACACTTTAATTTGATCATTAGTATCTTTAATTACAAACAAGTAAAAATGATAAAAAGTTGAATTTGGAAAATATGTGTGTTAGTAAATCGAGTAAGACCTCACATGAATATATATATTTTCTTATTATATACATTACAAACAATGGTCAAAGTGAAATATATAATTAATATCAAAGTACAAGTATGTAAATTTAAAAAGGAGTAACACGTAAGTTTTCACCTATAACTTCCCCATGTCAATATATACATACATTAGGAACAAAAAAATCTATGCAACTTTCTCCAAATACTTGGCTATTATTTATATTTGTAGCTTTTCATATAATCCTTTACCAAGTAATATATCGTTTGCGTAACAAGATTTATCTCTTTGACTTGATATTATGATAAGTGATATTATCAAATAACTCCCTAAATTTTCTCTTATATATATTTCTTTCCCAGTAAATTATATTGTCTCTTGTATCTAAAACACCGATGGTATGGTAGAGCTAACAGTTCATATGTGTTGTGTCTAGGGAGCAAAAAGGACAAGAAAAAAAATATAGACGAGATAATTAAATCATAAGATATGACTTACACTCATCAACGACATCCGGTGGTTACTAAATCAGTTGAATATTTGCTCAATAGATCACATTTTCCGCGAAGCCAACAATGCAGCAGATTTTCTCTCAAAAAAAGGTCACTCTATTTCTGCTGCCAGGGTTGACGTCGTCACTGGGACTGATCCTACCTTTGATCATTTTATTCTTCAAGATTCGTTAGGTCACTCCCTTGAGAAAATGGTGTCCAAACTTTACTCATGTACCAAAAAAAAAGATATGACTTCTTGTATATGAGTACCCTTATCAATTTAACAATGAGAACTAGTCTATATTATCAGTTTATATCAATTTATATATGCAATACACATAACACATACAATATGTTTCAATTAGTTTCATTTATCTAATCATTCCTTTATTTATCACCACCCCAAAAAAAAAGAACCTAACAAATTTAATCCTTACCCCGACCTACGTACTCATTTATAAAGGGTCTTGCTAAATGCCGCCCTGGAATTTCCTAGTAACAACCTGTATTTTTGTACAAAAATACATGGGGTGTATTTCCTTATTCCCTCCTTTCCTCTTTCCCTTTCTTTATTTAAATTCCCACAAGTGCCACATGTTTTCCACACAAACCCCACCACACTTTCTTCATTCACTTTCATTCTCTCAAGATTTCTGGCATTGACCAAGGTGTTTACCGACGTTGACCAACATTGACCGGCGTTGACCAACATTGACCGGTGTTGACCACACAAACGCTAATGTAATTTAAAAAAATTCGAATAAAACTGATAGAATGTCTTGAACCTGGCGCTTCGAAAAACTTAGCACGGAGTCTCGCTATTTTGGCCGATTTTATTTAGCTTTATTAGAACATCTCATAATAGAGTAAATTTGACCGAAAATCGACTTGAAAATCGCCGAAAAAAGTGCACGGGCGCCTAAATTAGGCGCCGAACACATGTGGTCAGGCGCCTAAATTAGACGCCCAACCACAGGTTCAGGCGCCTAAAATAGGCGCCCAACCACAGGTACATCATTTAAAGGACGGAAATAACACTTCAATTTCATGAGAATACATACAATTCCTAAAAAATATAATGGAGTACTGTTGGTCTGTAAGATTGAACCTTCAGCAAAACAACCTGTAAAGTCAACTTCCAACAAGTTCCATTGTCATTTTGTTCTTTCTTCTGATATTTTTTCTCCCACCAACTCCTGTTTTACATCTTTTTGTTTATAAAAGTACGTGACCCTATTTAAGCGGATCTTCGTATCTGTTTACGATAGGTATGTCTGTTCTCTTCCTCCATATGAATAATAACGCTTGTTCTAACCATGTATAGAAAATTATGCAATATGCATTATCATATACTCGTACAGTATATGGCATTTCCAAAAAAATAATAAAAAATATATTTGTACATGTGGGGGTATGATTGGCACGCCAAAACCTATTGAAAAAGAAAAAAAAAAAAAAAATTAAAGCATATACAAATTATTGGAGCACGTCAATAACACGTAATCTATTAGACATGCACAATAGTACAATACCGTCTCTAATATAGATAGTAAAATGAAATAATTGATTCTAATAATAGAACCTTTCACCGATTAATTTTTAATAAGTCAACCATTCAATTATTCTTGAATAATGCAACCTTTTGGGGTATTTGCTTTTAATGGACTTTGACGTGTTGATAATCAGTATGTTTGGTAAGCCACATTTCCCAGCTCGTCCATTTTTCTCTTCCCTTGCCTCCATGCCTCTACTTCTATGGTAAAGAGTTAATGTTTTAGATGATTTTAAGTCATTTTGACTCAAAATAGGGTATACAGGTTGCATTATTCAGGAATAATTGAAAGGTTGGTTTATTAAAAATTAATCGGTGAAATGTTGTATTATTAGAATCAATTATTCCTGGTAAAATTACTATTTGAGTTAGTAACTTAGCTTTTGTATTTAGGCTCACTAAGATAGCGGCCTTTATCATTCACATCAGAGGATATATGACATGGATTCCCAGTACTTGTTATAATATTATCACTAGATAGTTTGTTCATCAACCTAAATTTTAGGAACTGGAGTATTTTACTCGACTCATTTTGCATGTCATGCGGTAGCGAAGTTGAGAATAATTGGTTAAATTTTCGAAAGGGTTGAATTTATCTGGATTTTAAAGGGACTTAAATGCTCAAAATCAAAACCAACATGCATATCGGCAGTGGCAGATCTAGAATAACATATTAGTGGGTGTAAAATATTTTTTTTTCATTATTTTAGTAGGTGTAAATGGTCCAATTTTTCATAAATAAAACTTAAATTTTGATAGAAAAATAATACAAATCAAGATTTAGGTGGGGTCAAATGACCCCACACCTTAAAGGGTAGCTCCGCCTCTGCATATCGGAGGTTCGAACAAGATAACATGGAGATGGAGCCTTAAAAAGTTATCATACATTAAAAAGCTAAGTTCTAGCAGGGAAGGGAGACTGCAAGTATGTAGTAGCATATTACGTATTGTAATAACTTGTAGTAGTTGATATAACGCGATAAAAAAAGTTTAGAATATACATGGTCAGATCTTGCCATCTTGCGTACCATGCCCTTCAAAATTATGTCTGATAAAATAATGACATCCGTTATTCATAATTTATTTGTGTGTTATTCTATCGTTGATCTCAAATCATAGATATAAGGATGTTTATGGTTAGATATTTTTTAATGGGGTTAGCCAGATATATCAAACATGCTTCAGCTTTCTTCAAACTTAATCATGAAAATCACCAAACTATTCTCATAAATAATTTACATACCGCGGAGAAAGTCAAAGTAAATTTTGGTCTGATTATTTCTACTATTCTCCAAGAAAAAATTAACCATAAATCTAATTGTTAATATGATGTGCTAGTATCAGAATATCAGCTTAAGAATTCTAATATACGAAGTCGTGACCGTTAGTTGAAATTAATATTCTACAGGTGGTCCACAAAAATATAAATTTAGAATCAAATTTGCTGCGTTCATCACTTCATGCATATGCTACAATGATGTGATTGTAGATGGGAATATTGTCAAAACCAAAACATATTAGTTGATCAATGATAACTGCATGCATCATAGTCATTTATTTGTCTCCTTGTAAAAAATAAAAGTCATTTATTTGTCTTAGTTTAAAGTTTATTTTTAGTTCTTTGCGTGTTTTGGCGTATTTAGTTGATTATTCCCTTCTTTCCTTGAGAGTTAGTGAGTGCCTTAATTTCTTTAAATTTCTCAAGCTAGTAGCTTTGAGGTGATGGCCAACCTAATTATGCGTTTCATCAAGAAAAAAGAAACTAATAAGTTGCCAATTGCATACAAGCTTCCATAGTCTTTCCTAGCTACTTCTTAATATTGCAAGAACGACAACTTTATAAGAATATTTGATTCAAAAGAGCATAGCAATTCATCACATGTACATACAAAACATATATTCATTTATAGAGTATATTCTAAATCTTCTATCATCCTATGGTGTGTGATCCAAGGATGATCTTCATTTTGTAATTTTGTACAACTATTGCGCAACGCTCTAACTATATTTTTGGTTAGTGTTTCAAGGTTAATTAGCCAAGATCTTGTATATACTTCTATATTTGTAGCTTGTAAGACATTTTCACTTTGGTAGTTGGTTATAATTGGTGAGAATCTGAATGAATTTGTATGTAAATTTGTGAAGAAAATCATTGTTCATTCCCACAGTAATGCTTAATTTATCCTAAAGTGTATTTTTCTTTCGAATTTTCATTCCCATCCAATATTATGTAAAGTGAATGAGTGGTAATGAAAATTGCTTCCCTGGAGAAAAACACAAAGCTTGTGTGAGATTGCTTCCACTGCGAAAAAAACAAACTAGGGGTTGAAAATTGCTCCCACGTGGAGATTATAAGGGTGCTTTCCTTGTAAACTTACACTTAAAATTCATTTCCATTACCGCAATTTATTAACAATTTAACCAGAATATTGAACCAGAATACAAAAAAGTTCTCACTGGTAAGATTGAACCAGAAGATAAATCCAAATTTGAGTCTCGAATCTACAAAGGGGAATTTATATTAGCTACAACACACCTAATAAATCGCACTACATACAGTTATGTTTGGTTGGAAAGCATAAATTGAAGTGTTTGATGGAAACAAACCCGATTATGATAACTTAAGGGTGATAGGAACTGTGAGTTATGCTAATGCTAGCAGAAATCACAACATAAATTTGCTGCATAAAGAATCAGAGTATCAGAGTATTGTATAAGACGAAGAGCGGAATAAGTACGAGGAGAGGTGACAAAGAGTGCTGAAAGCATAACATTAACAAGGGTAAGATTTAAGAATACGAACACATAAGTGCCAAGATTTTTGTACGACATATCCAGGTAGAACAGCTTTTGGGGCCTCACTAAACAAACAGAAGGCAGCAATGAGATTCACTTGGTGAAACGATGGACATGGGACAAATAGAAATAGCATCAGTTCTTCAGAATGATGTGCCAAAACTCACCAATTAGTAACTTTCACACCCCAAAACACCAATGTTAATAATTAAAAGCTTTTAAATTATCAATCACAAAATCGAAATAAAGTTAAGGAACAACTGGTAAAGATGGATTTCAACTAAACCTATTGACAACAACATTGCAAGATCTGCCAACTCTAAGCCAATAAACCACAATTCCACAGCAGGAAGTCAATTCTAGATATATAGCAGGAGCCTAACGAACTTAGGATCATAGGCAAAAAAGACATCAGGCTAAGTCTCCATTGGGTATATTCTCTGTTTCATAAAAGTTAACGACTAAGGAGCACCCTAATCAAAAGCTGCAAGAGAAACTTCCGCATAATCTTTATTCAAGAATTAGTTTCAGACACAATGCACCAATTACTCTCGTTTCCCTTTCCTAGGGAAAGCACTTGACTTTGTTTCCTATCGAAAGGCATTGCTCTTTAGTGTCAAAATCACAGAAGAGAAAAGAAAAGTGTTTGGAGGTGTGTGTACATTACTGAAATAGTAAAAGAATCTTAACTTCTTCCCAATGTTCACAATGGTGAAGAAAAGCTGAACTGGACACCAGTTTTTCCATGATCATGCTCAAATTGCCTCACAATGTGACAATAATTAACCTGCAGAACCAGCAAGGAAGTAAATTTAAGATCATTTCAACTATAAAAAGCAAAACTGAAAATCATGGTCACAGATAAAATCTATCAATTAGATTCTTCAAATAGAACTTATGTAATATAGCTTAGAAAATACTAACCTCCATACGGAATAGGTTTGTTGGAACAATGATGCCACATCCAACAGTACTTCGAAATGACTGCATGAAATTCTTGGTGGAAAATTTGCGCCATTCATTTTCTGTTAATTTGACAAGGTTGCCAGTGGACGCAAATATATGACCATGGATCCCGGCATCCTTGAGAACCCTGAGTGGAAGATCAAATGAAAGGTCTGCAAATGCAGAAACAGCAAGATCTCCACCTACAGCATCCCTCTCAGAAGCAGCACTGGAATCATCATCAGGTTTATCTCTATTTTGTCTCCGTGGTTCAGTAGGTCCAAGTCCTCGGCACTTAAAACCCAACACTGAACTGGGCCCTCCCAATGCACAAACTGGTGAAGTATTGCCTCCCATGAAGAATCTATCAGGCAGAGATGACGGTCTATCCAAAAATCCCCTCCCCCCATGGAAAAAGGAGACCAGCAGAGACCCCAAGGTTTAGTGCTGCATGATAAAATCCCAATGGCACTGCATAACGGAAATCACACTCCTGTTGAGGATATTAAAAGCAGATAGTGAGTTACTTATCTAGAAATTCCTGAATTAAATCAACTTAAAATGGCCCCAGTTCATAATATACGTAGACCAATCACATCAGTCAAAGAGCTCGTGCAGAGGACCAGAAATAAATTAAACAAATATCAATAGCCTATATCTTATTATGACATATTGCATAGTTGCACCATAATTGTCTACATCTTATTATAAAAAAATTACTCTTAACGGTCCAACAGTATTACTCGACTTGAGTAAAATTGACAGAAACATATAGAAGTATTACCCAAAGTCACTTAAAGCAATTAAAGTATACTTCCAGTATCAAAGTTGGATACTAGGGAATACAAAGAGCTTAGCAAAGACAGACAAATCCCTTATAATTCAATCCCAAGCCCTACCGTGAATATTAAGCGCAGGACAAGGTCCGGATATCTACAGCCTTGCACTTGAAATTTTTCCCCAAGCTAGTTAATAAAGCTTCAATATAATAGCATATGTCCATTAACTCATTAACATCTATCATGGCTTTCTACAAACCAAGTCTTTGATAACAAACATAGAGTTTCAAGTTGAGCATGACCACTCTCAAAATAAATTCATGATAATGCTAAAAGGACATTAATTCAAAAATAAATTGTTACTTAGGGCGTGTTCAGCAAAAGTAGTTATTGTGGTAGCTATTAGTTGTAGAAGTAGCGGTCGGTTGTTGTACTAGGTGACAGCGGTTAGTTGTTAGAGTTTGACTGTGGAAATAGTTTTTATGATAATTAGTGCTCGGTAAAACTAGGTGCTAGTTTAGAAAAAACAACAAAAATAAACTATATTCAATCTTCAAAAGCTACTCCAAAAGCTCCCTCTACCCCAAAGCTAATATTTATAGCTTTTCCAAAACACTAATTCAAGCACCAAAAGCTACTCCAAACACTACTTCACCAAGCACAACTTTTCACCATTATTAAAGTTTTGACTTAGTCCAAACACTAAAAGCTACATCAAAAGCTATTGCCGAACACGCCCTTAAGCAATCAAGCATCTCATCCATTCAATGAATTCAATACGACAAAGACAAAAATGCAAGGATGTGAAGTTCCTATACTAAAAAAACAGCTAACAGCAACAACAACAACACATATAAGTGTCTTTGATCATCCATAAATATCCTCTTACTAAGGATGGGGTCGGTTCTATGAACCAAGAGTCTCCTTTGATTTGTTGATCGTCGACAAGTATTCCTCTAATTGCTTCTAACTAATGTCACATGCTCCTACAATCCCATATTTTTCATATCCTTTTGAAGTCCCTCCATAGATATCATCTTTGCCCTCCCTCGAGTATATATAAAATCTTCATACTCCCAACTCTTCACTTCCTTACCAGTGCATCATCTTATCGATATCACGCATGCCCAAACCAACATAATTAGATATTCCTCATTTCGAATTTTATCCCTTACAGTTTTCCCACCCGTCTCAGCATATGCATCTAAAGTACACCCATCTACCTAATATAATTCTTTCTAAATGCTGGAAACCTGACCGAACTAATAATGTTGGCTAAATCGCCTACAAAAAATTTCTTTAAACTTAAAGGTAACTTAAGCACGAAAACCTAATTAATGCTCTCCATTTAAGCCACCTAGAATTAATCTTGAGAGTCACATCTTGGTCAATTTATCCATTCCTCTGGAAAATTAACCCAAAGTACTTCGAAAGACTCACTTAAGGGAAACTCTGTACCATCTATTGTCACATTGTAACTACATCCTCGCTTGGCTCTCTCTGAGTACTATATTGGCACTTTAGGTACTCAATTTGCCTTCTACTTAGCCTAAAACCAAGGGATTTAAAACAACAGACGCCATGGTATCTCTTCCTCAATAGACCATGCTAAATCATCTACCAATGCGGCAAAGAATAAAGGAAGGACTTACAGTTTGTTTAGATAGGGGAATTTGGAGGGAAAGGGGGAGAAAGGAAAATGAGAGATTCATTTGTTTGGAGGGAAAGAAAGAGAAGAAAACTGGAGGGACTGATTTTTCTTCCTCTCTAAATAAACCAAATCCATCCATTGTTAGAAAGATTTGGAAAGAAATTGCAAGCTCAGTTTGTCCATCCCTTCCCTCTCCTTCCCTCCCCTAACTCTCTCTCCATCATTGCTATCCAAACAAAGTGTTAATGCAAATCTCTGGTGTAGTTCAATCATAATAGGAAAAACCTCCGTTCCTCTAGTGTGCTAACTTATTTTTATCACTTCTTGATACATGTTCTTGACTATGTCAATTTCTTTACGTGTTATACCCTTCTTTGTCATTGCCCAACAAAGCACTCCTCTTGATACCTTGTCATAAGTCCTTACTAAGTTGAAGGAAAAACATATCACATTGGCAGATTTATCCAAAATAATAATCAATCAAGCGTTGATATAGGCCAAGGAAGGACCAATAAAGCAACAGCAACACCAAAGAGTAAGAAGAAAGACATTCTTGCAGCAACAAACAATCAGTGAGCACATATACCACTTTCCAGTGAGAAAGACTCCCACAGTTTACAGGCAAAAATCAAAGGGCTAGAATATCTTCCCCCCACTTCAAGCAATCTTTGACAGGATTCCACAATACTAATAATAGTTGGGCAAAAACAGTGTGGAATGTGTTCCTTGCCTGTTCATAAAATACTATTTCTGATTCTCTTTCCAGAAACACAATTTTAATGGAGCTATACACTCCCTGTAAGGCGTATAATTAACTTTGCACTACAGACTAAATGAATCAAGAGGAGTGCTTTGTATTTTGTATTATCTTGTTCTGAAGTGACAGTGACTTCATGACTTCTCCAATCTTGGATTTGACATTAAGCTGTTTAGAAACCAGTAACCCTCCTGTGAGGCTGTGTATATCTGCCCCCCTGACCCGAAAGAAGATGAAAACGCTTGTAGAGACACTGATTGACGCCACATCGAATGACTCAATGATACTTCGACAGTAGGACTTGATAAAGTGTAAATAGGGAACATCCAGAACGTGTTACCCCTTATTTCTGTGGGAGAGTGGGGTGTTTTCTCTCTATTACAGTGGAAGATTAACAAACAAGTCTACAGAACAGGAGTGGAACACTAATTAGGGGCAGCATCTAAAAAAGAAAAACCTAGAAAGAAAATTGAGTAAAGTGAAGACACATTTTACAACTCATATATCATAAGGTCAATCTAGCTGCACTTCAAAGAAGAAGTCATAGTGCACAATGGCACAAGGGAAAAAAAAACTCAAGACAAACTATTTCCTCTTGTGTCTAATTGTCAAGGATCATCACCCAGACAGTCAAATTCCACATCACTTTGCAGTTAATATAGCAAAGTTTCTATTGCCTTTTAACCACAAATTTAGAATAAAAAGTAGAAGGAGCTTCCCTTCAGAAGTGGACTTCATCTTCTTATACTACCCAGTGTACAATAATAAAACATGTTAACTTATCTTCAAGAATGACACAAACTGGTCATACTATGTAAAGTTGTCATGACCTACTCACATAGATTTCCATTCACAAAAGTGAAATTCCCAAGACTCCAGAAAGAGGAAAAAAGCATGTGATGGGGCGGGAGTAATAACCATAGGCAGCAGCTCCAAATGTGAAGCCAGGTTAAATCATCGGAGAAGAGGCAAACAAACTGCTCAAAGTACATTAGACAGTAATTAATATAATATAATCAACTTAAACACAAACAAACAACAATTTAAGGCATCTGTTCAAAAAAACCTCACCTGCCGCAGAAAGCGTGCACTCCGACTATCAGGATTAAGGCCAGCTAATAAGGTAGTAAAACTATAAGCATATCCCTGAGTAGGCCTCAAAGGTGAATTCCTCTTATCAACTTTAAATGTGTACTTCAACGAGGACAATAAACTATGTCCGAGCTGTCTCCTTACTGATTCACCTGCCATTTGTGATGGATCTGTCAAGGTGCGCCATGTCAAATTGTATACCATTTCATGATTCCTTGTTGATATTAGACCAAGACCAAAGCCCACTGCTTGTTCTTTGTATGAGGAAAACTTTAGCCAGTCTTGAGAGAGTAGAGATGCTCGAGTAAAAATGGGAGAAGGCCAATGTCTGATTCTGGGGAGTGAAACACCAGTACTAACCTCTGTTGTCTGATCCCATCCATAAGATACAGATCCATCCCAAACATCAGCATAACCAAACAGATTCTTCAGCTTCAAACCTCCTTCAAGAGACCAAGACCTAGCCTACAAAAGCAACTGTCAAGAGTTAGCAACAATAACACACATTACACTAGCAGCAGAAGTTAAAGATGGAAGAAAAGGCATAAATTAATGGCAAGCAAAGAATGGTTGTGCCAACAATGACATGGTCCTTCTCAAACCACAGAGCTTAGGTGTAGATGCATCTCCAATGTTCACATATATTAGCACAATGATAACCAAAAAGCATATAGTAATAGTTAGTGATGATCCCTTTTGTGCGGTTGGAAGTAGTAAAATTACCTCCTAAAATTAACAATGTAAGGTAGTTTCATGAGCAGACTGAAGATCAGATATAATCACAGCAAAGTTGATTTTGCAAGAGGCAAACAGGTAACATAATGTCAACCAGTATAAAAAACTAGTTTTTGAAAAGGCAGAGCTTTTATTCTCCAGCAGCAAAGGATATTGGCCACTATGGAAGCCAAGAAACATAAATTCTAGTTAATATATCACAGAAAGAGAAGATGAGGGATGTGATTTTGTAAAAGACGTAACGTAACAATGCTGAACCAGTGGATAAACTACAGCTTTCTTTCCACAATGTAACTAAGTAATTTTTGTAATTCTTTTCTACTAATAAGCTATCTTACAAAAATCCAAAACACAGACCTTCAAATTTCAAAGCCCAACTCACTAAAACTACACTTACACACAGCCTTTAACAGCTGATCAATATCAAAACCATTAACCATCAACCATCCTAATAGTAAATGAATAACTCTAACACAAACGTATTACAGTTGCAGATAATTTAAAGAAATGACCCACATGTTATACAATCCAATTAATTATGATATTATACATCAGTCATCATAACCAATTTATGCTTAGGTCAAATACCTAAAACCCTAGTTTCTCTAAGGTCGTGTTCAGAAACAAAGTCTCTGTAACTTATAAAGTTTAGACTCAGGTAGCTCTCAGAGGTACAAGTAGTGTTCTAAAACAATCGTAGTTTGGAGGTATAGGTAGCTTTAGATAATAAAAAGTTTGCTGATATTGTTATATTACTAATCTTATAAATAAAAGTTAGAGCTGGTATCTATGACGGCAGCAAAAAGCTACCATTAGACCCTAATATCTACCTATATAGACAGCTTAATAATTCCAACAACATTACACCTGTGATCTCAAGGTGCGTTCTCTTAACTTAAACCGGGAAGAGCACTCGACGAAAGGAGGTCAAACCAAGGACCTATGGAAGTCGGGGCTCGTCCCTGGTCTTTGACTCAACTTATTGGAACTTGACTGAACTTATTGGAACTAATATGAACTTATTAGAATTCATTGGACATCATGTTATAGCTAATTGGAACTTATCTATACTTATTGGAACTAATCAGAACTAATCTGAACTTATTAAGTCAATGGGAACTTATCCAAACTATTTTTCCTGAACTTTCTTTTTATAAAGGAGACAAGAACACACCCTAAGTCAGCAACACCACACTTTCAATTACGAGTATAACTCTGTCCAAAATCAAGACAACCCAACAATCAAAGTTCTCGTGCTTTTACAAACTTACAATCAGTAATCTTACGCCAAAACCCATACAAATGTAATGCATTCATCTGAAAAACAAAGGATCAAACTTCCAAGCCAACAACACTTTCCTAAGGCTCTAATTCATGTCGACACTCCTAAACTACTCGAGTTTGACACAATTCCACAACAATACCTTCTCCTTCCCCCTCATATCCACTCATACTGTGTTATCTACTTCACATTTTCACAATATTCTCATATAACCACAACAATTTCCATAAACCAACCAAAAGACCTTCAACAACTTCACATAAAGTCAAACCACTAATCACTACCAACACTAGATCAACAAACTTTTTTAATCACCTGTCTAAATTTGAACAAATTAATCAAAATCAACAATCAAATCAAAAAATGCGATAAACAAAATATTACCCCAGGCTTAGTAAACACGCCAATTTCACCAGTGAGAGGGCTTTTGGCCTCCACAACTTCAACAACAACATTAGCAGTACCAGGCAACTCCATAGGACCAGAATCAAGCGTAAAATTAACTGAATCAAAAATATCAAGTTGTCGAAGTTTCACATTAGCGATTGCAGCAGCTTGAAAAATCTCCTGAAGAGTAGAAGCTCGTTTTAGGTCATTCATAATCTCTGCTTCAATCACAGAATCCTTCGTTTTAATATTCCCCTTAATTATCACATCGTGAACTCTTAGGTTAACTGGTTCAGACCTCAATCGATTAGCGAGCTTCGACATTTTTGCCCTAACTGAACCGGCATTTGTTTCCGCCATTGCTGGAGATTCTTCTTCGTCTTCATCATCATCTTCTTCTTCGTCTTCATCGATGTCGTCTTCTTCGGATTCTGGTTCGTCGTCGATTTCGCCATTGTTGGAGATAGGGTTGTTTATGGTGGTTGGTGGTGGTTGGTGGAGGTCTTCGGATTGGACCGCCATTGTTGAGGAGAGAGAAAGATGGAGGATGGAAATGATGGTGCAGTGATGGTGGCGTGAAGTGGGAGATGGGAATTGACGGCAAGATTCTGGGTTTTCGACACCTTACGAAACCGTTTCCGTCCAATTTTGGGTTCTTTTTGGTTCCCCTTTTTCCCCCTTTTAGCCCTTAACTAACCGTTTTAACTTTTCATCATGTGTATTAAGTACAAAGCGTGGATTATGTACTAGGGTGCACAATGCTCATTGTGCACCCAAAAAGAACATACCATTTATATAAAAGAACACGAGCAACTTTTCTACTTTAAAAAAGAACACACGACTTAAAATTAAAGAAACGTAAATCTATATTTATAAAAAGAACATGGGTTTATAATGAAAAGAACATACTGATAAATGAACATCTACACTTAAGGTAAAAGAACATGTACCTTTTAAATTTAAATTTGAAAAAGAAATCTTTAGTTGCAAAATTTAAGGAAACAAATAACAATAAGTTTTTAAAATTATAGACTCTGAAAATGATAAAACGACGTAGTTTAGAAGAGGGTGCACCATGCTCTACATGCACTTGGGTGCATGTAGTAGGTGGTGAATTTGATAGTTTAATCTGTATGGATATGACTTTAGTGGGTACTCGGTAGTGCAATTGTTGATGTCAATATGACTATAGTAGATGATGGAAAATTGTGGATGTCAAATTTATATTCGTCACGAGTAATGGATAGATGGTGGATTTGATAGTTTACTCACCTAATATGAACCAGCTCAGCATTGTCTGACAAGCACCACATCCACCTGTCCAAACTCTTAATCTAAAATAATACGTATGTTATGGACTTATGGTACAAAACAACATTTGTTTCATAAGCCTAAATATGATTGGAATCGACGCCAACTTAAAAAATAACAAAACCCTAATTTCCAATATATATTACCCATATTCTAGTGCACGCTGCATTAGATTTTTTTTCTGTATTAAAAGTAATGTAATGAAGTTTGAGATGCTAAACACATAAATCCTACAACATCGACTACTATATGAGGCAAAGTTTAAGGCAATTGGTGGGTGATCATAGGTGGTATTTAGTATCCGTCCAAACTCTTAATCTAAAATAATACGTATGTTATGGACTTATGGTACAAAACAACATTTGTTTCATAAGCCTAAATATGATTGGAATCGACGCCAACTTAAAAAATAACAAAACCCTAATTTCCAATATATATTACCCATATTCTAGTGCATGCTGCATTAGATTTTTTTTCTGTATTAAAAGTAATGTAATGAAGTTTGAGATGCTAAACACATAAATCCTACAACATCGACTACTATATGAGGCAAAGTTTAAGGCAATTGGTGGGTGATCATAGGTGGTATTTAGTATCCTGTAAGGCAGGAGGGTGGATGTGGGTTTAGTTTACTCGCTTGAGGGGGGATAAGAGGAAATCCTCAAATGAGTCCCATGAGGTTTGATCCCTAGACCTCAGGGATATGAGGTGGGGAGCGATGCCACTACTCCACCACTTCAACTTCAATTTTGACTATATATTACCATATGTATATGAAAGTAGTATTATCTCTATACGTAATCTTACCATATAATAATTCGTTTGTGTTTGCTCTTTTAGTTATTGAGATACAATAACTATTATACGTGTGGCTTGTGTCAATTATAGTGTTACAATTTTGTTACGATTGTCATATAGTTCATCATCTTTGAATTTAACTTTTGAATTATATATAACTAGTTTTTAGGCTCGTGCTATGCCCCGGGTAATTATAATATTCAATTATTAGCATTTTACTTTGTAAATACAACACCAAATATTACTTGGTTGGGTGGTTAAGACTTTAGTGTATAAGCTTGAGGTTAAGGGATCAAATCTTGTAAGATGCATTTTCTATTTCTTTTTTTTTATTGTATGCGTGTTTACATAAAGTAAACATTCTAAGGGATAGCGCCACGTGGCGTAGTTCCTTGCTTAGGAACACCTTTTAATATATTAGTATAGATTCATTAATTTGAAAGTATTTTCTAGTTTCCAAAGACTAGTAGACTACCTAATATAATTGTTCCTTGTTATTACTTACGTGATATTATCAACCTCAACAAACTTTTCCCACTATCTTAGTATTTTAAAATATGCTTATATATCTACAATTGCAGATCTCACAGTAAAATTGATAGTTAAAAAAACTCCTTTTCCATTTAACTTTCAAGACATGATAAAGTTCAAATTGTGACATATTTTCGGTACTCAGAACATCAAACATAACATCTCATACCTTGCATGAAATCAAACATTGGTTATATCTATAAAATTTAAGGACAAGACAATGAGTTCAGATCCTCTCTAGTGATTACACCAAGGGTTGGGGGTGATTTGGAGATTCCATCCCAAATGTATCCTCTCAAAGAGTAGCACTGGACATCCACTGCACTGGAGATGATCCATACTCCAAGACAATAGGCAATAGCATTCTAAAATAAATCATTACAGTATTACCAAAAACAAAAACCAACAAAATATACTTATGCTGAATTAGCAAATAAATTAGACAAACAAAGTCTTCCAATTCAGCAAATTAATGAAGCTTTCCACAAGAGAGGAGTGCATCATTAGTAAGTTCAAAAGTCTTCCAATCCTCCAAAACACGAGCACCCATCCTCTCATAAAACCTTGTTGCACCCACATTCCAAGCAATCACACTCCACTCCACTTTCACATATCCCAACTTAACAGCTTCATTTGCAACTGCTTTCATCAACAACTCCCCAAATCCTAAACTCCGATAACTCTCCCTTACAAACAAATCCTGTATTCGAAACCCAGGCTTCCCGTAATAACTGCAGTAAATCGGGTAGAATAACACAAACCCCGCAATCGTTGTCTCTTCATCGGACTGGAAGATGAACACCTCTAAATCATCAATAGGGCGAGGAATATCGAATGTCTTTTCGATTACTGAAGGATGGAGAGAAAGCGGAGAAGAGGAAACTTCGAGAACGAAGACATTCACGGGAGTTGGTTGTGGGTTTGTGAAGAGGGTGGAGTTTAGAGAAGATTCAGTGACTTGGCAACCGGTGTCATTGTGGAAGTTTGCCATTTTATGTAGGAGTTTGTGGATGGAGGGAATGTCTGATTTTTTCGGGGCCCGAATTCGAGTGTATAAATGGTGATCATCAGATTTGATTGTGTTTTCTGTGGGTCTTGTGGATGCCATTGATGGAGGGGGAAAAACAGAGAGAAAAAACAGGGGATAACTGTTAGAGGAGAGAGCGAAAGTTAGTTAGAACTTATATGGAAATGTATGTATGAATTTTGATCATAAGAAATGGGTTTGTTCCTACTTATTCTACTTCTATTTCGGTGGTCTTATTTTTTTTTTCTACAAGGACACGAGATTCACACTAATAGCTTAAGAAAAAAAACCAAATCAAAACTCATCGCATGCTAATTTGTCAATTTAAAAGAGTTGATTTCTTAAGTCACAATATTAAATACCAACACATATAAAATTACTTTAAGAAGAAGTCAGCTATAATACAGAAAATACAAGCTAAGTAGTTGTTGTCGTGACTTTTCCGTCGATTGATGAGCTGCCGGACTATATGGGTCATTTTAAATGGTTTGGTTATGTTCTAGTGATAATACATTCGATACTCTTGTGTCGGATCATATTCTCACCTATGGTTAATTATCTAAAATTACAATCATAATAAACCAATTTTTGAGATAAGGTGGGATTGGTTCAAATCAAACATTAATCAATACAATTTTCATTAATCCTCGAGGATAAATTTTACACTTCTTCAAAATTTCACATTTTCCCACCCATTTTCAATCATGTCCTAGGTAAACCACGACACACCAGTGTATACTGTATAGTATATCATGCTCTAGGTTAGAGGTGATTAAGTTTAATTCGACTCGAATAGTCTTGGGCAGATTTTCAGGGCCCAGTCCTAAATGGGCAAAAACCAGCGTATGACATGATTTTGAGCTCAAATGTATTTCTTTTAGTATTAGGTACGCTTAGAGATAAAACGTTAGCCCGATTTTCCCGTACCGAGCACAAATTTTTTGCCCAAAAATTAGGCTTTTCTCAGTCCGACAACTTACACAAATTAAAATAGATCAGCACATGATCACGTCTCCTTTAGCTACATCCAATAAACGATAAATTAATATTGACGTTTTTAATTTTCATAATATAAAAAGTTACACGTTAGTATTACAAATGCAACTTCCAAGTTCTATAAAATATTACAAACTATAAATTGAAGTGAAACTGCCAAAACAATACAATTGTATACTACAAATGCAACTAAAATAGAAAAACAATTAAACAATTAAATTGATATGAAGTTGCCCATAAAAAAGTTAAACTTGAAATGAAAAAAAGGAGTAGATAATAAACATACCTCCTTGCCCCACTGCTATTGTCAATTCCAAAGAGAAATCGGTGTATAAGAGTGTTATGTTACGTTTAAGATTTTGATATATTAAGGAAAATATTGACCGGCAGACACGTCGTGACTTGTTAAAACATTTTGAACTCAATTCATTTTCTTTTGAATATCATCATATAGAGTGTAGATTATGACTAAGAGTGCATTCATTTGACCTTGAAAAAAAGTTTTATATTTAATGAGTATAGATAAATTCTAACAACTGATATATTAAAACCTTATAAGAAACCTTTATATTAAAGGTGACAATCAAGTGGTTATTCGTATTTTGCAGGGGCTATACTATTATTAATGCTCGCTTCAAACCCTCATTGATAATATCCGTCTTCTCCTTCGGCACTTCAATATTTTATTCCATTAGTCATATCTTCCGTGAAGCTAATAGGGCGGCAAATTATCTCTCAAATAAAAGGTCACTATATTTTGAGTCTGTCCAACTTTTCATTCTACAGTTTTCATGGATATTTTGAGTCTGTACATTCAGTGAAGTTGACGAGAGGGAAGGGATTGTGATAGCAACCGGGTACTGTAATCCCCCGTAATTTTATGAATTTTATAAATATATTTAAAGTATATTTATAAATGATTTTAATATTTTATGAGTCGAATTATTTTAATGTTTGACTATTTTGAGGAGTTAAAAGAGTTTTATGGTTTTTTATTTCTTAAATTAATTAAATGTTTGATTAAGTGGAACTTTAATTATTTAAAGAGTAGTATTTAAAGTATATTTAATTATTAAATTAAGCTTATGGGTTGAGGAGCCCAATTTGTAGCCTTTTGAGCCCATTTGAAAGCCCAAAGGAGTAATTATTTTCCTAATAAGACTCTTATTCTTACTCCTAATTCTACTAGGATTAGGGAAAGAGAACCTATAAATACTTCATTAAACCTCCCATGATTCATATTTTCAGATTTGGCTTTTGTTTCCACTAATTCCTCTTTCCCTCCCTTCACTCGTTTTTTCTCTCACCCGAATCTGATTGTCCAGATTTCTCATAGTTTCGTTTATTTTTAGCCAAAAATTCCTTCTGAGAAAGTGTAGATCTCGAAAAGTTATTGAACTTACGCTCAAGAATCACTCGATTTCGATTATTATTCTATCAGTTATGGCCTCTGCAAGTTTCGCAATTTTGCTGCCATATTTCACTCGCGATTTCGGTATTTCACTCTTTTTCTCCCTTTTTCTTTTGATTCTTTTCCTCGTTTTCTTATATATTGATTTCATATATATTGATCTAATATTTCAAAGTATTATTTTGTTAAATTATTGTTTAAAGATTGTATCTTTAATTATTTCAGATTATATGTTTCATATTATTAAGAAAAAAAATTTCAGATTTAATATTTTATGTTCAAGGAGAGATTTAAATATTAAAGTCTTGATTTTTGAGGTTTTAAAAGCCTATTTTAGTAGTACCATATTTTAGGGTTTGAAATATTTAATCTTTGGTGTCAAAAGAATTTTAGAAAAGGTTTTGACACGTTTTTAAGTGAAGTTTTATTGCTGTAAATTTATTGGTATATTGATATACCAATGTTTTGTATTTTGTTAGGCGGAGATTATTCCCTAGGCAACTTTTAGAGTAGAAAAGTGGTCTCTCAATTTGTCTACACAAGGTACGTACATACCTATGTGTTATGTGATGTAGTATCATGATTTAGGAAGGAAAAGTTGTAGTATCATGTATAGGAACTTTGTAAGTTCATATATGATTTCTATTATGAATGAATTTTACATGTTTTATGCTTGTGTGCGAACATGTAAGGATGAGATTTGATTATGAGTTGAATATCATGTTTGTATGGAATATTGATGCAAGCATGTTGGATTGGGAACCTTATTTATTAATTCACATGGGGGAATTAATATATTTAGAAAGTTGGATCATGTTTAAATCATGTGTTCCCTTATGTTATTATTTTCACTACTTTATGAGGACTGTGGGCCTTATTTGGTAAGTTGATAATTATGCCTTTTAAAGGTAAGTTTGATTGTTGGCTAGGTTCAACAAATAAGAAAGTTGAGATTAAAATAAAGTAAGTCTTGGGTTGTAAGTTGTGATCACTTATTAAATCCTAAGATAAAAGAAGTTTTGTTGTGAATGTTTGAATTGTATTTCTGTGTTGCTTGTATGTGTGTCATAACAAGTATGTAACGAGGATAGTTATAGACTTTAGACTGGTGCACGTCTAGAGTTGGACATTAGGAGTTGGGGTACATGGTGAGCGAGCCATGACTTTTTACAGGAGATGGATTGATCACCATCCCTTTTTCAGTTAGCAAAGGTTCCTCGATATCGCAGGTCATTTCTGGAATACGTGGTAGCTCCCGTATTTCGTCTTCTTAATGAAGGCATTAGTAGATAAGACAACTCAGGTCCAATAACTATTCCATTTGAGTAATAAAAAGATGTTTAGAGTTTAGTTCAGTTAAAGTTGTCTGCAGAATATTATATGATTATATTATTATTTATTCATGCATGTTATTTATTTAGTATCCTGCTAGGAACGCTTATGTATTAGTATGTAGTACTCAGTTTTGCTGATTACGTGCTTTGTTTGTGATTGTTGATCATGGCTTTGCCTTATTGATCCTGTGATGACCCAATTTTGGTGAGCAGATTCTCTAGAGCATTGACATTTACAGGTTCGCAGATGTTGCATCATTGGGAATCTGGGAATGGAGAGCTTGTGTAATCTAGTATATCATATTTTCTGCATTAGTAGGAATGTATTATAATAAGTTTGTTTGAGTAGACATATATAGAGTGTTTGATTTTAAAGTACTTATTTATTTATTTATGATAATAAAGTATGAAGTTTAGTTAGATGTTTTCCGCTGCAAAATTCTGAATAAGCCGATACGTTATCACACGGGCGATAATACTTGGGTATTTCTCTAAGTTTTATATTATAAAGGTAATTCTGAAAAGAGAGAATTATCGGGGTGTTACAGATGGTATGCCTGAGATCTTGGCTATCCCACATCGGAAGTTGAGGAGAACGAAGCCTTCTTTCTATAGAGGTGGACACCTCAACCTAGTAGATGCCTTTTGGGTAGGACTTTGGTTCTGCACCAAAGCAAATCCTTGCGGGCTAGGGCCCAAAGAGGACAATATCTACTAGTGGGCTCCTGGGGTGTTACAGATGGTATCAGAGCCAGGGCCCATTCTGGTGTTCTGTAGTGCCTACGGGGACGCAGACTCTTTAAAGGAGGGAAGAAGGTGCCTAAGATCTTGGCTATCCCACATCGGAAGTTGAGGAGAACGAAGCCTTCTTTCTATAGAGGTGGACACCTCAACCTAGTAGAGGCCTTTTGGGTAGGACTTCGGTTCTGCACCAAAGCAAATCCTTGCGGGCTAGGACCCAAAGAGGACAATATCTACTAGTGGGCTCCTGGGGTGTTGCAGGTACCCTATAACCCGTCCCGGAAAAGTCGGGTACCCGCAATCCGGGTACCCGACTTTTTCGGGTCAGGCCATGGGCCACTTTTGCAACTACCCGATTTTGCGGGTACCCGCTTGTCCGGGTACCCGAAAAAATCGGGTACCCAGTTATGAACACCCCTATTGCTGATCCATATCTCCCTTCACAAAAAGATGTCATAACTTCGCCATCTATACTAATATATTAAAAGACGTTCCAAAGAACGTATATGTGCCACGTGTCACTATCCCTCATTCAGTAACATTCTATCCACGTCTTTCTCATATAGTAAATAAAAAGAAGCTTTGTTAATGTGAAGATTCGAACCCACAACCTCAAGTATGAAAGAAAGAGATCCAACCATCACTCCACCATATTATTATTGCTTATTTATCAAAATTAATTATGATATATGAATGGAAAACTTTTGAAATCCATATATGAATGAGATGACTTTTTTAAATGAGTATGAAGATGACTTATTTAACTACTAGAATTATATGCACGCTATGCGTGCGTTAATTTCAAAACTTGTTAATTTATTATATACTCCATCCGTACTATAGTTGTGATTACACTAAAATGTGAAGATTAATAGTTAGATGAATTTAGATATATTAATTCGCTAATGTAAAAAACTAACAAAGGTTGTGAATGAATTTTAATATTATTTTTTGTGAATGAATTTTGCACAAAAAGATTAAACATAATGAGTTGGTTTGACTGAATTAAAGAGTATCAAAGGCAGTGAGTGTATACCATCTTCTCTTATAAAAAAAAAGTCAAGATATTTTGTCCATTTACATATACCATTTTTACCTTATTTAGAATGACAAGTTGAAATGAGAAATGGTTCTTTGGTTTCTTTTGTAATTTTTTTTATTCCATTAAATCATTAAGGGTGATTTAGTATTTTCAAAGGGGGACACCATCTTCCTCCCCCCTTCCTTTATATAATAGAGATTAAAAAATTGTAGCACAGAGAAACCCCGGGGCATTGCTCGGGCCTAAACACTAATCTATACAAATATATTAAAAGGCGTGCGAAAGAAAGCCTATGTGCCACGTGGCACTCTCCTCAACTTTCTAATGCAAATGCTTTATGTGTATGTGTACTCCTCACTTTAAAAAAAGAAATGTGTAAGTGCAAGGTATCGAACACGTGACCTTTGAAATGAAAAGTTAGAGCTTAACCATCAATACACTATGAATTTGTTGTCTAATGTTTCGAATAAAATATGATAAAGTCTTGTAATAAGTATACTTAACTAAAAAGACTTGAACAAGTATATACATCTTTAACACTCTTATTACGTAACTTACAAGAGAATATTGATGTCATATTCTCTTACCACAATTCCTTTTAAGGTATTGTTTTCAAACTCAAACCTTTCAATTTTTCTTTACTTATCACGTTGTGACGTGAATTTTTCAATTTCTTAATGGACAAAAAATACTAAAAGTAGCAAAATAAATTATAAAATTTAAAAATAATAACATATCTATACAAATATATTAAAAGGCGTTCCTATCAAAGGAACGGTGCCACATGGCACTCTTCTCAAGTTTATAATACACATGTTTATAATCTCAATCAAAAATATTAACAATGTGTAGTTACAATGATTCGAACACATGACCCTTGAAATGAAATGTGAGAGTTTAACCACTAATCCAATACAATTTCAATGCTTAATGTTTCAAAGTAAAACATAATAAAGTCTCATAATTATATGTAATTATAAAAACATGTAGACAAATTTTTTGATATTTAACCCTTTTATTAAGTAATAAATTTTGCTTACTCGAATTCCATTAAAATTGTTATTTTTATCCCCAATTCCTTAGAAAGTTTTTTTGATCAAAACTTATATATCATGACATAACGTCCATTTTATAATTTCGTCTTAGCATGAATATTACGAAAAGGGATAGAATCAATTATGAAATTTATGAATAATATATTTGATAATTATGAATGGCCCGAAGCGTCTTAAGAAAATACTAGTTGTACCTTTAAAAAAATGTACAAACTTTTTTGGTGTATATTAGGCTCAAAGTAAACGACGGCCTATCGCCGCTCATCAAAAATTCAAAATTTATCCCCCCCCCCAAACGGTCCAATTCTCCTTCCCACCATTTCTGCAATCAACTTGTAACTGAGAAAACTCAAAAATGGCGAGCACAAATCCCAATGATCTCTTCTCTTCTCTCATCTCCGACATCAAATCTTACTCCGGCAACGATCCTCTTCTTCCTTGGCTCAGGTACCCCCTCTTTTCTCTCTCTCTCCACCATTTTCACTTTCATTCTCTCACTTGCTTGAAATCAATGGCAGCGGAGTTCGAAAACTGCGACAGACATTACCAATTCATCTTCTCAAAGAGAAACTTCCTCGATTTCTTCAAAAATGCGCGCAAACTTTCGATTCTGACCGTCGTTATCGTAACGACCTCCGATACCTTCGTATTTGGCTTCAATTGGTAATTAATCTCCTTTTTTATTTGTAAATCGTTGAATTTATAGTTTGTAGTTTATAAATTTGAAAAAATTTGTTGATTAGGGTTTTATTGTGGAGTAGATGGATTATGTGGATGATCCAAAAGCGTTATTGCGGACTATGGAGATGAAAAAAATTGGGGTAAAAAGGTGTTTGTTTTACCAGGCTTATGCGCTTTATTATGAGAAGCTTAAGAAGTTCGATGAAGCTGATAAAATGTACCGTTTGGGAGTTCAAAAGTAAGTTTTTAATTTTTAATTTTGGGGTCAAGCTTGATGAATGCAATGAAAGTATTTGATTATGTTGTTTGTAGCTGTATGAGTTCATTTCACCAAATGTGCGTTGTATGGCCGTTTAAGACGAGCTCCTGTATGAAACCGAAAGGTTTTTGATTGTTAAATGTTAGGTACTTAGGTTGTGTTTGATTGTGGTTTGTGGAGGTGAAAGAACTGGTTACTGTAGTGCTGTCTTTAACTCTTGGAAGACGAAATATGGCTCTAATCAATGGGGGGTAGAGTATTTTCGAGCAAAATTTTGTACAGATATTGTATGTTTCAGTTTGAACATATTCTTATCCGTGCAATTGTTTTTAATAGTACTTTTAGAAGTAAAATCTGAACATTGTTTGGAGTTAGCCTTTTGCGATAGAGTGGAGGTTCTGTGCCTAAGGTTGGGGTTTGGATATGAAGTAGGGGACATTAGCGCCTCCTAGAGCATGCTTGGATTGAGGGTAATGCATCAAGGGGGTAATGACTTATGAAGATAAATTGAAGATTGAGGGTAATCCACATTGTCCATTTGCGTTGAGAGGTTTACACTTTTCATATAGCTGCTATAGATCACCAGTAGGGGATAATGCAATCAACTGAAGGAACATAATGTTGGATGTGAAGTAGGGGAAAATCAGCATATGTGAAGCTTATGAAACTACGATTCTGCAGTATCCATGTATTTTCAATTTATTGGTTTACTCGTGTAAGAAATGATGTTGGGCATAATGTTGGCATATCTGTCTTCTTCCAGTTCCTTTTAGGAACTTTTTTTTATGCATTAGGATGATTAAAGGGGTTTAAATTGTGCATCAGGGTCATACTTATGTTCTCTGAACTTCTGTGAAGCCTTGCAGAACCTTTAGATGAATTGCAGAAATCATATGAACAGTTTATTCAACGCATTGAGCGGCATAAAAACAAGAGAGTTCAGGTTACTTCCAAATTTTGTTCTTTAACCTGGAACTGTTCTACATTTCAAGGGACCTTTTGTGTTTAACTGTCACTATTTGATACAGCGTGAGAAGTGGAGAACTAAGAGACCTCTGTGTGATGAAAATACCACATCCCAAAATTGCAGTTCTAAGGAGAACAATGAAAATTTGTGCAAGGTTGATGGAAGTTCTGATATATCCTTGCTTAAGGTATCTTCCATCAAGAAAGAGTCTGCAAATAACAGGAACATATTAACAGAAAATTCTCAAAATCTGATGCCACTAAATGAAGAAAAGAAAGGAGCTGAAAGCAAGTTATATCGAGATGATTCTGTCGTGGCCAAGTTTGTGGATTCTGCAATTGTTGGAAGGTCTGAAGCAGAGGATGCTTGTCATCACGGTCTGGTGGAACCTACCATAAACATGAAAGAAGCCATGAATGACATTAATAGCATGTTCAGCGAACCCATTGAGCCTGCAAATGCTGTTCGGAGATCATTTAAAGGGAAACCCAAGGTAGATCAGAGCACAAGCAATGTACTTGAGGTGTTTAATGATGAAAATCCAGGCAATACAGTCAAATTGACATGCCAAAAAGATGAGGAAGAATTTATAGTGCCACAGAACAAACCAGAACAGCCTCTTCAAGAACCATTCAAGATCTTTGTTGATGATGAGTTAAGCAATGATTTGGAACCGTGTGAGACTCAAACATCAGCAGATGGCTCCCCATCATCTTCTTCTGGAGTTGAGGCGTTCGTATTTCTAAGGCCTCAAGATCACCAAGAGTCTTCCAATGAGATGAAAGTAGAGAAATCATCCAGAAGGACCAGAACCAAATTCAGAGAAGACACAGTTGTTTGCAGATTTGTGGGCTCCGCCATTCTTGATGAACCAGAGGTGGAGAATATCTGCCACCATGGCTTGGTGGATCCAACTGTGAATCTTAAAGAAGCTATGGAAGATATAAATGACATGTTTGGTAAGCCAATAGATTTTGTCAGGACCACCAGGAGGAAAAGGCAGGAAAAAGCAATCGCCTCAGGAAAAAATGATTATGGTGGGTTTACCATACTTGCTGATGATGAATTCAATAGTCAGGAAGGTCCACAACCTCCACAAAAATCACCAAGCAAGAAAAATCAAGAGTTATATGAGCCAACCGTCTTCACAAAAGAAGCTATGGATGATATAAATGACCTCTTCAAGATGCCTCTCGACTTTTAGACATGATACTTGTATTGCTTCTTTTTAGGTGGCAAAAAAATATTTTTGTTGTATGCGGTAAGATCTGCTGTTTTCCTTCCTTGAGTGGTCAAATATGAAATCAATACATCAAAATCCTGTTGATTTCTACTCATCAATTCATAAATTTGATTTACCATAGTTATTGTGCATCTCTTTCATTAATTTGCACCTGTATACTGTCGGTCTATACTGTTTTTTTTCTTTTCTTTTTTAGTAATATACTGGTTTTGTTTATCATCAGAAATTTATGAAGTCAAAGAGAAGTGTTAATGCTTAGTTAAATTATTCGTGAACAAGAATATAGCTCTCGTATTTAGACAAGAACCACAAGGCACAAAATACACAAAAAGGGTTTTCAAATGGGAGAAGATATTACAGCCAAACAACTTTAAAAAATCAGTATTGGTTAGGAATACAGTGATCAGGGCGGAAAGCCAAGGGACCGGCAGCATAAATCACAGCCTCATAGTTCTTAGTCATAATCTTCTTGTTCTCATACCGAAGTTTGGCTCCATTGACGCCATAGTTGATGTTAGTGAAGACATCACAGCTATCAAGTGGGGAAGAAACCAGCTTCACAACACAAGCTTGAAGGGGATGATCCAGAAGCTGATGCTTCATCGAAAAGCCCTCAAGTTTCGCGTAGAAGTAACCATCATCATTTGTAGTGTAGGCCTTGTAGAAGCTGATTCTGTCCTTCTGGTTCCTGCAGATAACACTGATATGAGCACCAGCAATGGGCTTAGCTTCATCTAGAGACCATGATCCTGAGTACTTGCAGCTCTGGCAGTAGACGATCCCTTCCACTACCACATCGGTTACCTTTGTAGGTGGTGCATACGGTTTTGGATATGACTTGGTTTCTGTTTCATATCCATCTGCGCTTGCATAAGGTAAGGCCAAAGCTAGGACCAAAACTGACAATAGAAACAAATTCTGGGTTCTTGTCATTTCTTTTTGTTTCTTTTTCTTCTTTTTTTGAGTTTTTTTTGGCTGGAGTTTGAGAAAATTGGGTTGTATTTTGTTTTAGGAGTAAATGGATAATAATTGAGGGGTATTTATATTTGATAGTTTTAAGAAATGGTATATGTTGATGGTCTCAAATTACGTGGGTGCTACTAAGATGAAGGTCAACTGTGTTTTTATTTCAGAAAATGGATTTTGGACATGCAGGGCACGTCTACTGCCTGCAAGAGCAAGACTGCAGGGGGGAGGAGAAAATCAACAATAATAGTGGTGGTTGACGTGAGGTCCATATAACATGGTATAAGATTAATTGTTATTCTAATGTTCTTTTAAATGAGATTAGGTGATCAAGTCACCTCATTAGTCAAGTAGCCCCTCTGAGCAATCTGTGATTACTTCAACTCTATTGTTATCCAGGTTCCATGCATGTTTCCTTAAAGATGTTCCTGAATCCTGGGCAGCGCTCGTGTCGTGCAGGAAGCTGGGTCAGAGTTGGCACACGGGCTCGTGCCTAAGCATGCTTCGTGCTGTGTTCGCTACACACAACCAAGGCCCACCAAGCCACGAGCCCTTCCTGCCAATCATGTTGTGCCTTCATAATTTAGGGCCCGTTTCTCCCCACATTTTCGATTGCCGGCCCAGTTATTGCCTGTCGGTTCACATCGCCCGGTTGATTCAGTTCGATTCGGGTTCCGTTAATTCGGTTCAGTTCGCTTCGTTATTAAATGATAATCATTACTATTAATTAGTTATAATTTTATTCGGTTGTTTTATGCGCAAGAATTACGTCGTAAATTCATGATTTTACCATGCTTCCCAAACCAAAAATGTGGCCCTTCCGCATTGTGGTCTATCAAGATGGTTAGGATCTTCATCATTTTTAATACCAATTCATAAATTTCTTCAATGAGCATACACAAATCCGACCAACTTAGGCGTTAATCATCTTCCATCTTCCATCTTCCTAAGGACAAACTGCACCAAGTTAGGGAATCCTTCCCTTGAAACTCAACCGAATGAACTCTCCTTATACAAGATATTTCTAAATTGAGGATTTGAATCATTTTGAGTGTCACAGAATAGTTTGGAGACTGCATCTGGAATTCTGAAACTTTATGAACTATATCCTGGAAAGTTAACTTCTTTATAATATGAACTTGTCCGATGGTTGCCATGCCTTAATATCTTTTTTATTATGTTTCTGAAGTACAACTTTGTTCATTAGTATGTTTAATTATGTATATAAATATTATAAAATTAATTTTTCACATGAAAATATTTCTCGTATAATATAACAGTAAAAATGGTTTGATACACCTGAAACATGTGTTTCGCGCATATTAAAACTCAAAACACAATATTTCACCTTAGGCTTCATCGTTGGTGGCACGGTTCCTATCTTCTTTTTCATTTTATTTTTGGGGGGGTTCGGTTTGTATCTGAGTGGCTAAAAAGAGCCCTTTTCAGCATCTGAGAGCTATATATAGATCACCAGGTAATATCAGGAAACTGAAGATGCAAATATCAGGAAAACAGATTTTCTTTTTCTTTCTTTAACAACAAAACCTCCATATAGTCAGAGGCTCAGAGCAAAATGGAACCATCAAGTGTACTCCATAGATATTTGTCAACCTTGCAAGCATTACATACCAAATATTTACCATAACAAGCAAGTGAAAAAATATTTATGTGACCTGCTTTTTACTCTGGGTGAAGTACCTGCTTTTGTTCTTCAAAACATTAACCACTACTAAAATAGATTTCAGTATTATCTTCACTCTCTTCAATCTTCACACTCAAAAATTCGAACAATATCTTCTACGTTCCATTTACAGAACGAGCATCAAGCTCAGCCCACCAAAGGGAAGAGAATCGTGGAACTGCTTTATCCTGAGTAACACCTGTTATCTCCCTCAATCTTGCAGTAACATCTTTCATTGTAGGTCTATGTTGTTCAGAATGAAGACATTTTCTTATCACTTCACTTATGTTATTAAGCTGTTCTGGTTTGAATTGTCTTAACATAGGATCAATCATTTCTTCAAGAGGTTGTTCTCCACTCATATACTCTGACACCCAATGATCAATCGAGTTGTTCTCTAGAGAATGAGGGATACGGCCTGTCATCATCTCTAGGAGCAACAAGCGGGAAGTTATAGACATTGCTCTTGGGGCTAACTGATATTGTACTTAAACCACTCATGCCACTAGCGACAGGCTGAACTCGTGGAGCTGCTGCCACTTCGTTCCAGAAACAGAAATCAGATATTTTTGCA